>BGPR01000512.1:0-56976 GCA_013235015.1 Araneus ventricosus | reverse complement strand
AGAAGAAGGACAATTCTGGAAAAAACTAAATCAGCGCATGGTAGCCTGGGGTAAAATTTGCCCCCAATCATAATTTGATGATTAGTCCCGGACATGAAAAGGGAAACAAGCGTCGCGAAGAGTAAACTTTTCCATTCAAATGCATGTTTATTATAAAACTTGTTTCCGATCGTAGTTACGATGGTCGATCCCGGATACGAATAGAGAAGCAAGAATCGTGAAGTGCAAACTTTTTTATTCAGCTTCAAGTTTATTCATCCTTCGGGTAACGAATTTTAATGAAGTATTCTACTTTGAAAGCAATTATGCGAATCGACTTTTAAAAAAATTTTCAACAAAAAATATTATAACTGCTTCTTTGCTGGCTATCTTTTACTAGTTTTACTGAAAAATTCAGACTAGCTAGCTGGAGTTTTCACACCTCGACTTTCATCTAATATTTGCCCAATGGGGTGTGTTCCGTGGAATTCTACTCTTTGACCAGTTTGGACCAAAATTTGTCAAAGATCTATAATTTGGGCGTCAATAACATATAACAAATACAGTAGCACCCCGGAAATCCGAACTAATTGGGACCGACCTTTATTCGGATTCCAGGAATTCGAATTATCCGGGAAAATGGGTAAAATACTCTTGATATACCAAATGCACTAGAGTATTGACTCTGGGTGCTCTATGAAGGCATACAAAAGAGCACGAGGCGATTCGCACGGTACAGTGGCAAACAAGTTGAGGGTAAAAAGAAGATATCTGAGTTTGTTTCTACTAATTAAGGTGGTGTATTCATTCTTAAAGACCAATTTGAATACTTCTTTTAAGTTAATAATAAACATTAGCTTTGTTTCCGATTCGCAATTGTTATTTATCCTTCATTTTTCAGTAAAAATCTTTCAGAAAATTGAAAAAATATGTTGGGCAGATTTCTTATAGGAAGTCTACCTATTGCAATGATTCTCATAACACGACTTCCGGAAAATTTCTGCAGATCTTCACCGATCATGACCTCTAGAACCCAAAACCACCCTTCGTTAAAAAGTTTATATATATATATATATATATAACGCTTTTTCCCATGTTATCTTGTGAACACGATAACTGAATTAATATTGATTTAATTTTAACCAGCGTGGGATATGTTGTAAGGATATTGAAAATCTCGGTCGAGTTCGTAGATGGGCTATCCAGCTCAAAGGGGGTGGAAATTTTAATTTTCCCATAAATCCTTTACAATTGAAAATAGAAAGAAAATTTAAATTAGGTGAATTATTGCCTTATCATAATGAACAATTTTTGCATTTCAACTTTTTCGATAGCTGCAATTGCTTAGAAGTTATGAGCTGAAAAGTGATTTCCCCTCTTCCCCCTAACTTAAAGTATCTTTCAACCTATGCATGTTACCCCGTGTTGGAAAGCTCTCGTCATTTGCAGTCTCTTCCACCCGCTTTCATTGTTGCAGCTCAAATCCTTATGAAAATAGACGGCGAAATTTTCTCTTCCTTATATCTCCAGACTAAAGGAATCTACCTATGCCTTTCGGCTTGCCGATGGGGATTTTTTGTATTAATCGAAGGGGTTCTACTGTATTATTTATGTGGTTTGTTGTGTCTATGAGTTACCATGTTCGTATACAGTGGCGTAGCAACCGGGGGACAAGGGGGTATAAATGCCTTATGCGCCATGGAATCAAAACATTACTGTGTGTATGTCATTTTTAAAGCAAAATATGTTACGGGGGCGTAAAAAGTAATACCGTGTCCGTGCGCCATTTACGCTTGCTAAGCCATTGATGTCGACTGGGATAAAAAACAAATCATATTATTTCCCGGGTACCACTTACTCTCTCTGCGTCACTGGTCATGACAAAACGTTAATGCGTTTATGTCACTTTTTGAAATAAAATACGATGAGGAGGTAAAAGAATTCATGACTTGGGCGCCGTTTACACAAGTTAAATCACTGATGATGACGGTGGGGGGGGGCGACAAATCATATTATGACCTGGGCGCCACTTACCCTTGCTACGCCACTGTTTGTATACACACTGACAACGAACAAACATCCAATCTGTTGTTGAATTTATCCCAAAATTAGACACAGGTGGTTTGGTGTAAAAAATCACAAATCAAATTTCACCAGTTTAGCTCAGAAATAGATTAACCCTCTGACTGCATAATTTTTTTGAATTACTATTTAGATGCGGCGTTTTAAAACATGTTCAAACACCGTTGAACCAAGCGAATTGTTATTTAGATGTAGAGCTTTATTAGTATAATATGATTCAACGTTTTAAAAGTACTAAGTAAATCCATTAGCTTGCGAAAATAGCAGGATCCAACAGAAAACAGACGAACTTCCAACCCGCGGAAGTCGCGGGATATGCAGTCAGAGGGTTAATCGATAGACAGTCAACCCTTACACGGATATGACCCAAACTATGATGCAGATCTACAATTTTAATAATAAAACCGTGGGGCAATTTTCATTCATCTAGCCTTTTTTGAATTGTCGTGCACACATGCACACGGACTGGCATGCAAACAAACTTTACTTACATGATTTCGTCCAAAATTTAATAAAAATCTAATATTTTGGAGTAAAGATCACAAACCACAATTCAGCCATCTAGCATGTGTTTCTGAATATCATAGACAGACATAACTCCAAAAATGTGTTCTTCACCCTCGGGGACATCTGAAACGTAAATATTCATCAAATATAGATGTCTAATTTTTTGGCGATAACAGTGCTGTCTATACTTCTGTTACAAGAAATTAACGTATACTTCGTATACGAGATCTACTATCGTATCTAGCTTCTAGATTTTTGCTTTCTTTGTTCATTTTTATAGAGCATCTTTTTCTTGATTCTGGTTTTGAAAGAGGGTGAATATATACATTTTCTTTTTGTCTCTCAATTGGTTTTGTTTTAAAGGAATTTGTTGAGTTTTTTTTCTTTTTTCCTTTTATCCTATATTTCAGTTGTTGGACAGATTCAGGCCACAGAAAGGAATAAATTTTGACTATGGTCATTCCTTTCTACAGAAAACTTGTCCAGTTTAGAACTACAATGGCGTGTGGTCTCCGAAGAAGTGTCGCCATTCTGGTTCTTTTCCAATTTTTCTTCCATTTTGATTATATTTCTTACTTTCTAATTTTTCTTTTATGTGTTTTAATTATTTGAGAATTTCTGTTGTTTAATACTATAGTTTTTTGTTGATTAATGTTAGGAAAATTTTTGATGATGAAATCACTTGATGATGTTGTGTTGAGCGCGCATAAAGGTGTATTGTTATCATTTTTATTATTGTTTACTTTTTCTATTTCTTTTATATATTTTTTCTTTTTAACGTAATTTTTGTTTTTCTATTATTTGTTTTTTGTATTTTATTATAAGTAGCTGCATATGCGCCTTTCTGTATAATGCAAAAGAGTTTCAATTTTAATTTAATTTTTATTAATATTTAATTTAAATTTTTTGTTAAATTTTATCAATTGTAACTGTCGTATAAGAGAATTTCGGAAAAACGAACGAGTCTCATTCTCAATATTCGAAGTATCCACACCTATTTAAGTTTGAAAATGGAATAAAAAAGAAGTAAAACCTTAAAGACCAGCCCTAATCTAAATAAACTCTTATGAGGCCTCGTGCCCACGAAATTCACTTTACACATAGGTGTTGGGCCTCTAACCTTTTGACCTCTAAGGCTTTCCATTTCTTCCGACCTCGGGAAAAAACCCGACATTGCTAAGAATTACGCCTCAGTATGGTAACACTGCCCAGTTTTTGAAGCAAATGAAGACAGTTAAGTCGTTCATTTTCAATTGACCTTCTTGTGCACGAGACTATCATTCTTTATCTTAAAATTTCTTGGTTAAATATTTTACATAAATTATTAGAAAATTCAAATCGATTTAATTAATTATTTATTTATGGTACGCAAGTTAATAACGCAATCACAAATTATTTTTATAATGTTTATATTAATTACGCCATTGATTGACACAAAATGTATAAATTAATTCAACTATAGCGAAATGATTGATTTCTAACTAGCCGCCTTTGGCGACTAGCTTGTTCGCCGGGAATATAATTTCAATTGAATCCCTTATGCATAGTTTGATTATCATGGTTCCCCTAACAAAGAAGTTTTAACAATATTAGAAACGACTTTTCCTTCTTTTTGTTTTAACTAAGAATACAAACCTATGGATAGCATCATTATTAGTTTCGTCACATTCGAAAAATGTTACATCGAAAATTGTTCCAATTAAGCTTCGTGAGATATGCAAAATCAAAACTTCAGCTTTCTCTAAAGGCTGGCTTGGTTGATAAAATAAATTTTTAATGCCTCATTCGTGGAAAACTTGATATTCGTAATAAATAATAATAAATTTGATAAAATGATAGAAAAGTAATAACAATTTTAAAAATTTATCCTGTTACGATTTTTGAGATAGCTATTTGGTGTTCAAGAACCTTTTTATTATATTCATACTTTATTTTAGTGCACATAAAATAAACATTAATAAATAAAAAAGAATTCAGTAATTAATTAGTTTTGAAAAGCAATAAATTTTAGGACTAGTTCTGATCTCTTTATATAATAGACACTATGGCACTCTAAGGAGTTTGTATTTCCTGATTCTTTGTTGATTAATCAACTACACTATTAATTAAGCCAATTATATTTAATGAGTCTCAGTTCCTTTTTTCTCATTGTAACAATGAATATGACATCTCTGACTCAATATATTATTATAAGAGTTTGAATACAATCTAATCAACTATTTCCGAAAGCAACTTTACTTACACATACCTCATGAAACCCAATTTGCATAACCGATGTCAAGGGAATAGTGTTGTTACACGAGTTCATTTGATACAATGACATAAAAAAGCAAACGTTCTCAGCAATGTGGTAATCACAACAAATTCAATCCATCGCGCATAAACTGTGATTTATAAACAGTATGACAGTCATTGCGAAACCGAAAGTAAATCGCAATGCCATCTGATTGATTAAAACTGTTTCCTGCATAGAAAACAAGGTCAATAAAGAAAAAGGCCGATGAACAATTTTCTGGCATTGACATAGTTTTCTTTTTATCCGAAGATCCTTTTGGAGAGGGCAGCACCTTTAGAGTAGATTCTTATCGATCAGTTGGGTTTTCTGAAGGAAAGATACACAATGACCAAGTCTATAGGGCTATTTTTAAGGCTCTGCTGGTTTCTTTTGGGGTTGGAAATCTATTGTCTTGTCTATGGTCAGTCTTAGAAAGTGGTTGCGATAAAAAAAGATAATAGTTTCTTGTTTAGGGTGAGAGAGAAGAAAATATTTTCTTGTTATGGGTTGGAGAATAGAAGATGAATTTAATAAAAAAAATTAAAAACGCACTTTTATTAGTATGCTATAAAGTAAGAATTTTTTTATTTTATTCTGGAATATAACATTGTGTGCATCAGTTTTAGTTTTAAATAATCTGCACGAATATCGATTATTATCTTCTTAACCGAGTCCTGTAAATCGAACCTGGCCAATGGACTTGCTATAACCGCGTAACATGCCACAATTTCTATATATTTGAAACTTTTAGGTCTACTTCGATGTTAAGTTAACTTAACAGCTTATGTAGAGATGAGATTTACTAGTCTAGCCGCTGAGGTATTAGGTACGTAGAACGACTGACACTTAAGTGCTTGATATTGACTTGTACAATACTTTACTACTCAGTTTCTCAACCTATCATGCCTGTATTCCACATATATCAGAAGTACTCCATTGTGAGAAACCTCAGAGCTGGTGACACAGTCAAAGAATGACTACTACATAACAAAATTAATAGAACAACAACAAAATTAAATTCGAGACCAGGGGTGGTGCCAATGGGGTGTCCGGGGGGGGAGGCTCCATGTCTGGGATGCTGTAACCCCCCCCCCGTCAGGGCATTTTTTTCTACCCATTCATTCACTCAACGGGTTATTCAACTAGTAGATAAAGATTTGGCGAAAATTTAAAAGGGTTATCATTACGCTCCTCCCCTTGTACAGCAGGTCGTGCCCCCCCCCGTCGGGGAGAACTTGCACCCCCGTCGGACAGAGTTTAACGCCACTCCTGTTCGAGACGGCAGGGGACAAACAAGGAACTGCGTAGGTCAAGGTATCATTGTACAATAGCGGATCATACAGGTTGGCAATTATTGAGCTATATGAAGTAAAATTTTCAAAAAATAGTGAGTTCAAAAATTTTATTCAAATTTTAAAAGTAACTACACGTATTCGGATTTAGTTTATGACATGTTCGATTTGCTTGCCATCAATGGCTATGACGTGGCGCAGACGAAGAGCAAAATTCTGCAAAAAATCGCTGAAGTGTCGAGACATCGATACTACCAGTTCTCTCGAACTTTTCAATCACATTTTTGATTGTTATAACACTTGGGCCGGTTGTCTTCAGCTTGTACTCGGTCGCAAATTTCCTTTTAACCGCAATCGGGCTGTTATTGCTCGAATAGTACGCCTTGACGATCGATATACGCTCAGGAACGCCGTATTTCGACATTTTCAACGAAAAATGAACAACAGCAACAATACAAGTGCGCATGCTCAAAACAAATTTTAACGGAATGTCGCCAACGGTTCAAAAGTTATCAAGGTTTTTTCTCATATAACTCAATAATTCTCACTCTGTATTTAGGGCAATTTAATTCGGTGTAATGGTGCATCGCGTAATTTTTCCCGTACTTTCAACTTGAGCTGTCGCTGACTATAGTCAGCATTGCTTATTGCTAAACTAAACATATATCTTTTTTCCCATTTCAGATCTTTCTCATCTTGTTCTTCATTCATGGCTCCTCATCCTTCATCGCCCTTCCGGACCCACGACAGGGAAACTCCGTCAACCAGTCCGAAGCGAGCCCGCAACCATCATCCGGCAAGCGCACCAGCGGGCTGGACTCCGATCTCGTGCCGGACGACGCACAGAGCTCAGCAAACTTCTTCACCTCGGACATAGGCGGAACCTTCGACCTGCCGACCGACTACGGGACCGGAGTCTTTGACCACTTCCCAGACTTGCCTTACTTCCCGGAATTCGGCGAAATTTTCCGGATTTCCCGGACAACGACGCCACAGCCTCCGTTCAGATTTCCTTCCTACGTCCGGGAAGCCTTCCCTGACAGTTCCGGTCCGTCGGCGAGTGCCTTCAGCGATTCTTACGGTGGCCGAAGACCTTCCAGAAGACCCCCACGTCCGGCCTCTAGTGGGACCCGGACCAAGGTCTCCAAACACAATCAGAACGAGCCAAAAGAGAAAGCGAGGTCTTTGAAAAGCAAACCGACGCCCGGAAAGTCCAGGACCTACCCTAAGATCTTCAGATTCACTGCAGACAGGGTGAATCTGGCAGATTTCGACATGAAGAAAAAAGTGAACGAGAATTATCTGACTTTGTCCAAAGGTGACGAACTAGACTCGGATAAGGTAAAAAGGAACGAGTTTTTGATTCTTCATGGGGGTGTGTTCGAAATCGAACCATCGGGCAGGTCGGGACTGATAGCGGCCAGTAGTGATCAGAACGCAGAAGTCACCCCAGCCGAGGACAGTACTGGGAGGAACAAGCGAGAATTGAACAGAACGCCATACTTCTATACGGAGTGATTTGTTGTTTTATTCTAGTGGATGTGAACCTTACTTCTGAAACAGATAAAACTTGCAGCTATTTGTGTCGTGGCATTAATATGTGGACAAACTTAACTGTAATTAAAAGCTCTATCTAATCACACAACATATTGCGTAATTAGAGCTGTTTACCAGACGTGTAATCATTTTACTTTATGCCATCAACTACCGTCCTAGCACATAGGAATGTGGTCATTTTAAATAAAAGCATTTATACATGAGACATTTTAATTTGCTTTAGTTCTCTTAAAGAAATGGAACATAATAAAGTATCAAATTTAACTTCCACATTTTATTTTGAAGCTCGAAACTATTTAATACATATGGATAAAATGTATAATTTCTGACACTTTTTTTACATGCCGTGGTGTAATACGCAGACAGTTAAGTACATATATTATCGACATTCAGTGACAATCAACTTGACAGTACAGGAAAAGTTACGCGCCGTATCATTATACTAGGATAAATAGTCCTAAACATGATCCAAATATGTTTACAGTGGAACTTGGCTACTTCGAAACTTACAGGGACCAAAATAAAAATTCAATTTATCCAAAAATTCGAATTAAGAAAACTGGGTCCAAAAACATTATACATCAAGAGAAAACGAACATTTTTGTACTTAAACTCGCAATGAAGTTTTATTTTTTAAGATTTAACAGTTTTATAATAAATAATGCATAATTAATAAATAAGCAACAACTGATTGATTGAATTCAAGTCCTCTAGTGAATAAAAAGCCTAAAAAATTATTTACTTACAGGATCACTAAGGACATAAGAAGTGGACTACTTAACTAACAGTGGCGGCGAGTTGGGGGGGGGCAGTCACAACCCCCCCTATTTTTTGCGGGAAAAGTGAAATTTTGATTTAATTTTAGCTGCCTAAAACTAGGAATTATTAAAAAGCAATAGCGTCTGGAAAAGCTAACTAATTTTGTAACTAAATTTTTAAATTTTGTTGTCTATCCCCTACACTCCCGGGTACTTTTAGATGTTTATAAATTTTTTTCCCCCCCCCTACTTCTTCCACCCAATCGCCGCCACTGTTAACTAACGAAAACAATTCAGAAATAAAAACAGTGTTTTATAATTTTTAGTTCTGACTTCAAATTAACCAATATAAATTTGAATTATAGACAATATACTAACATCATGTCAATAGGAAATTCAAGGGACAAGAGAAAAAAATCGAATTAAAAATGCTCGAATTATCATCCTAGTTCCATTGCGCCTGATATATCTCAACACAATTTAATTTTGTAAATCAACAGATGCTAATATGAGTAATAAAACTCTTATTTACAATAAAAGTTATTTAACTTTATGGAACACTCCCTATAGCTGTAGGTCGTATTGAAACACATACTAACACTATTTTCTGCCGCCGCACCCAAGATCATGACGACAGTGGCGGATTTTGACAATACGAGGCCCCAGGCGCAAAATTGTTTTGGGGTCCTTATCTTACCCAATGTCGTAAATTCGCAGTCGGCTTAACACTGTGATGTATGTCGAATAGATTTTGAGACTCCCAAAAGTCGTTAGGTACGAGGCGAGCGCCTCTGCCACCTGTGCGAAAAACCGCCACTGCATGGCGATGCCTTACGAATATTTACGGATCCTACTATGGTAGAGATGAAGGTCGCTTTTCATTGGCTTTCAATGTCACGTGACTTGCCGTGCTTCTGAATGACGTCAAGCGCTTTAACCAAAGTTCTGTGGCAGAGAACTTTAAAATGCTGAAGGTTCGTCTTTTATTTGTTCCATTTTAAAAATGTATTCATCAATTTCTTCAGAAACACCCAGATAACCATAATTAAGAAAGTAGTTTTGGTTTCCCCATGATACGACAGAAGCAGGCAAAATAATAATTTAAAATCCTGCGTTAGCATGGTGCTATGACGTTATTCAGAAGCCCGCCAAGTTACGTGAGCAGAGAGCCAATGAAAAGCGACTTCAATCACTGCCATAGTAGGATCCGTAAATATGCGTCCCTTACCGGTTTGAATGGGCTGTCATAGACGGGTGCTATCAACATCCGCACTAGGCGCCACGGTCATGCACCAGAAGACAGCCCAAAACTCAAAACAAGCTAACTACCTCACCCATTTCCACTCACCAAAGCCGCCCCCGACATTCCAACCAATGCCCAAGCCACTTATTGATAATTTTAAAAATATAATAATAATGAAAGAAAACAGTCTCTATAAGAACATTCCATAAAAAGTGCACAATAAATGCCCGATTCTTTGGCAGTCCCTTATTGGAATCGGAGAAAGGATACTTAAAGTTGATTAGCACAGATGATCGTAATTGGCGGGATTTATTTAAATCCTTAGACTCTCTTGGTTTTCCATACAAAGACTTCCAAGTTTGGCGCAGTAATAAGTGTTTTGAAAAGGAATGAAAGTAGCAATTATAAAAGTATATCTGTAGGAATTTAAACACAGAAGAAAAAGTCGCCAATTTTGGCGTCTATGTAGCCCACGTCTGGATACTGAATTTGGCCAAAAATCCAACTTTGCCTACCATCAATACGATAGATAAACCATAAAGAAATGAATTACTCCGACCAGCCTAGGCATGCGGAGAACCTGAATGAGCAATGCGACAGATAAAGTCAACTGAGCAATTTGGCGATGCGCAATCAAGAACACTGAGGTTCATTAATTAGAGTGACATTTTCTGAAATGAATTTGTTCAGGTTATTTAATTTGATCTTTGAATGAACAATTTTAAGAATGCATTTTTACTTTCTCGTATACGAAGAGAAAGCATTGTAATCGTCAAAAAATTCGAACTCGAGATTTTGACGAATCTCCACGTTTTATACCTACCCGAGTCCGAAAAACACAATTTGGGCATTATATCTCTCTGTCTGTGAACACAACTATTAGAGCTACAGGGATGAAATTTGGTATGTGATCTTTACACATAATTTGTGGGTTTCAATCAAATTTTGAACAACATCCGTCCCGGGAAGTCTGTCTGTATGTATGTCCGTGTTAATGTGAACGCGATGACTCACAAACTTAAATAGCTAGGTGGATAAAATTTGGCACATATTTTTACTATCAGGAATGTAGGCTTTTATCAAATTTTGGACCAAATCCGTCATAGGGTTGACTTTCTGTCGGTATGAATAATCGCATATTTTTGAACGCAATAACTTCTTTAAAAAATTACTTCGATAAATGAAATTTGGTATTTCGTCTTCTTACCTTAATGGTAGATTTTTGTCCAATTTTTGTATCAATCGGTTAAAAAATGGCGTTCAAATTGCAAATTTCGTTTTCTTTATCTTACACCCAGCCCTATTGATAATAACGCCGGTTTCTAATTCCACTTCCGCGTTGGACGACCTTCGGAAATCGTGGTATGACATTTTCGCTTATTTTTTTTCTCCCACTGCGTTATGGATTCTTGTTCTTTTAACTGCTTTTTAGCTTATTTTTTACTTTCTCGTATACAAAGAGAAAGTATTGTAATCGTCAAAAAAATCGAACTCGAGATTTTGACGAATCTCCACATTTTAGACCTCCCCGAGTCCGAAAAACACAATTTTGGAATTATGTCTGTCTGTGAACACGATAACTCGAAAACTGTTAGAGCTACGGGGATGAAATTTGGTATGTGATCTTTACATACAATTTGTAGGTTTCTATCAAATTTTGGACAAAATCCGTCTACGGGAAGTCTGCCTGTCCGCGGTCATGCGAACACTATAACTCAAAAACTTGAATAGCTAGATGGATAAAATTTCGTACACAGTTTTATCATCATGAATGTAAGTCCGTATAAAAGTTTGGGCCAAATCCGACAAAGGGTTGACTGTCTGTAGGTCTATATAATCGCATACTTGTTTTTCTCAAGTTAGTATGGTTGGCGATTGACCTTGGCGGTCTACGAAGGAAATTGTAGCAAGCCGCAAACACGCGCTTCGGAAATTATGGCAACCCCAAAATGAAACTTCATTCTGACATTCTCCAGATGGAAGATATGGTGAAATCTTGCGTGATATCTGGTAGTAAGATTTCGTACTCAACCAGCGGGAGTGTTCTCCCCTAAACTTTCTTGTATACTTCCCAAAAAAGGTGCCGTTTCCCCTTCCCCCGCGTGGCTAAAAAAATTCGAACCTACTGTTACACAGAATCCAATGACTATCAGAAAGTTTTTCATTATAGTGATTGAAAAATATCTAGGTAAAGAATCAAATTCAAAGAGATGCGTACCGAATAAAATGCATGTAATCACACACTTCCACTCTTACCGGCTCAAGAACAAACTGACGTAATTCGCTACTCCATAATGAAATTCCGTTCCTTTCGCGTGCACAGAAGATTGCTTCCAGTACGCATGTACGTTCTCTTCAAAAGTAAATTATACAGACCAACAAACAGTCAACCCTTTGACGGATTTGGCTCAAAATTTTATACGGACCTACATTCATGATGATAAAACTGTGTACCAAATTTTATCCATCTAGCTATTCAAGTTTTTGAGTTATAGTGTTCGCATGACCGCGGACAGACAGAGAGACTTCCCGTGGACGGATTTTGACCAAAATTTGATTGAAACCTACAAATTATGTTTCAAGTTCACATACCAAAGTTCACCCCTTTATCTCTAATAGTTTTCGTGTTCACAGACAGACATAATTCGAAAATTGTGTTTTTCGGACTCGGAGAGGTCTAAAACGTGGAGATTCGTCAAAATCTCGAGTTCGAATTTTTTGAAGATTACAATACTTTCTCTTTGTATACTTCGTATACGAGAAAGTAAAAACGTTAAATAAAGTTGTGGTACCTCAGAGCGCGTAAAAATTGAGAACATACGCAATTCTTTTTGCAAAATATTAAGTTTCAGGAATTCATGAATTTGATATGTTTCATTGTAAATCACCATTCTTAATTTTTTTCTCAAAATAACCAGGCCTTGGGTAAATACCCCAAGAATATTTACCTACCCACTCCACATTACTGGTCGTATGCGAGAAAGTTTCGGAGAGGCCACTCCCGCTGGTTTCTCTACATGCGTTAGGAGTATACGAGAAAGTTTAGGAGAGACCACTCCCGCTGGTTTCCATAGGAGTAGATTGGCTTATTGAAACACATACTACGTCTTCCACCGATGATGCAGTTGTTTGTGGCTGTCGACATTAGTAGTGCAGCGATGGTTATTATACTGAATCTTCCACCGACGATGGAGTTGTTTGTAGCTGTCGACATTAGTAGTGTAGCGATGGTTATTATAGAGACTTCGACCGCAAGTTTTGAGTGAAGGGGGCATGGAGACAAACGTTAGTTCATTTATGTGGCTTTTATAGCTAAATATGATGATGGGGTCCAAAAAAGAATACCATGTATTGGGCACTGGTTACACTTGCCAAGCCACTGATGGCGACTGGGGGCGAAAGTAACATAATATGCCCTGGGTGCCACTAACACTCGCTTCGCAACTGTTCTATAAACTACTTAGTAAGAACCTAGGTTTTCATAGACTATAGAAGTTTCATTTGCTTATTCTTTCGTGTAAAAGAAAATGGTTACTTTATTTTTTAGACAATTTTTTAATTCAATTCAAATAAGTAAAAGCCATATCGTTCAATTTTTAATAAGGGTCATAATCTGAGCCGTATAAAAAGAATTTATTTTTCTCTGATTTCTCCTATTTAACATGCTTCCGAAAAAACCCAACTACAAGGTAGGTACGAAGTCTTTCTCTAACTACAAAAATTAATGCACAAAAACTGTTATAATTAATATGTTTGTTTCTGTAAATAACTGAAGTAGAATTTGTACCTCAATAAATTTCAATGCACCCCACCTTTGTAGCTGCAGAACGTCAAGGCGATATTCTCGTTATGTATTGTCCAACATTTGTTGACTATACACAGCCACTGTTATCCTAGCTGTCAAGATTATGAACTGATAAATTATTAATGAGATTTCTATCTCTTTGAAAAATATTACGTAAAACTTTGGCTGTATTTTTACTTCAAAGAAATTCTATAATTACGCAGTGGCCTTTAAATCTAATCGAATACTAATATGACTTTTAATGCAACAACTTTTAGTTGATTAAAATCAGAATCAACAATATTTACGGCTAACGGCATTTATTCCTTTAAGTGCAACAAAAAATATAAAAGCACAAAGTTACTATTACAACTTTAAAAATAGAAAAATATTTACATGCTCATTTGAACAACAGTAGCGTGAATCAGCCAGCGAGCGAAAGCCAAGAGGATAAAAGCAAAACAAAATGCTTGCAACCGCTTTTATACAATCTTCTGGCGATCACGTGAGAAAGATTTGCATACAATGTGGCAGTTACGACTCGGAAACAAATATCGGAATCTTATGCTAATTAGATGATCGAATCTAAAAATAATTTAATCTTGCACAAAACTAATACAGCACGAGATTATGAACTTTAATTTATTATTTATAATGCTGATATGTTTATAGATTAAGAGAAATATGTTTAATGATTAATAAAAACAATTTCTCGGGAATGAACAGAAGCGAACTACGCTTTTGTTTATGTAGGCGTTTATCGCGTACATTTGAAAACTCTAGGTCAGGAAAAACCGAGAAAAGGTAAATACAATATATTATGATTAATTTATCTTTTTCCTAACAATTATAACAAAGACTCTTTCCTTGATATAATCTCAAAAGAAGAAATCAAGAGGTGTAATATCAGGAGAGCATGAAGCCCATGGTGTGGTACAACCCTTCCAATCCATCGACCAGGACATTTTTCGTCCAGGACCCTAGTGAGAAGGATGCTCCTCCATCTATAATCTTGACCACGGGTGTAGTAGAGCCGAAACGCTGTTCCGGCACTGCACTTTTTTTGGTAAATGTGGAGTTTACGGTACCCACTTACTTAGGGTCACTAACTCTGCCGCCAAGAACGAAGATGAGAGAGCATTTGTTTTGGTTTGGCGCAATAATATTTTTTAAGAGTGACATGCGCGCATGCGTGGAAATTAATCTTTTCATCGGTGTTTTGCACAACACGCCTCGTTTCGATTGGAATGTTTTGTTCATCTCTTCGATGTGATTGGTCGATTCATTCGAAGTTGAATAAAAATACGTTTGGAATTCTTCGGTTTGAAATCGGTTCAGTACTGTGTATTTTATTCTGTGTGTTTCGGTTCTCGATGAATAAACAAAGCTACGAGTATTCCGCTATGCTGAAAGCGAAGCCGCTGATGTTTTTTTAACTTAAAAATATTTGCCCGGTACGCATATAGGCATACTGTACTCGAGCAGAGCACCATTGTAACTTTGAAGGGCTCTGATTGGACAAGCGAATCTGACGTAACTATGCTTTGCTTGTTTGTTTACCTCTGACTACGCTCTGACTGATTCTTTCAACGAAAAAGAATATGGAGGCCTTTCTAGGAGGGCGCCATTTTTTTTTCTCTTGACCGAATCAGATCAGCAATAATTTTGGCCCGTCTTTTGATGGCAATTTTCATTTCTTTTTTGATTACAGATTGAAAAGAACTTTGGAATGAATAGGGGATAATAGCCTTTGTTGCTGAAAATCCCCAAATCAAATGATTCTTTCAACTAGCGATACCGAAATGTTCTTTGTGTAATACACCATGGCTATTCAGAATTCCAATCTCCCCCCTTCTTTCGTAAACGAAGTTGTTAAAATCGTTGAAGATGAAACCATCGTTCGAAGTATTCTCTTATTATCGTATTCTCTTGACTTTCTCAGAAATTCATGCAAACGAAATACTTAGTATGGTTTCACTGCCTCATTAATACAACAAGAGATAAAAAATATTACCAACTGCAATATTTGCAAATGGTTAAAAATAAAAAAAGTGCGTTTTAAATATTGTTTACATGGTTAAGATGAATAAAAATACAAAACAGTGAATAGCTATCAAGATCTCTAACAGGAGTGCTGATCAAGATTTTATAACAGGAGTTAAAAAAGTAAATTGAACCAACCTTTTATTATGACACTCGATTACGACTTATGAAAAAGGATGGTTGTTAAAAAAAAACTTGTCTTATTTCAGTAAAAGGTTGAAAATCGTATTTTAATGATTCAAACAAAATTTAGTATTTTTTAACCAACATTGAGTTTTGTAAAAAAGTTATTAAAATTACATTTTGAAGTAAAATTTAGAAAGAATTTTCTAAGTAGTTTAAGAAAGAGTATAAAGAAAAAAAAAAAATATTAGAGGAAAAAACAAATCTAACGACATTTAATCAAGAAGAAGAAAGATTCCCCTTTTGAAAACAAATTTAGGCAATAGCTTGGGGAAAAAATTATTTTTTAGAGTTTTAAGAACTTTAAACAAGATACGCGTGTCTCACTGTTGATGCGATGTGCAGAAGAGTGACGTCAGATTCGCTTGTCCAATCAGAGCCCTCCAAATTTACAATGGTGCTCTGCTCGAGTACAGAATGCCTATATGCGCCCGGTACACGCTTGAAATGCCCCAGGTGTTGCGTGCTCAATCTCTCCTTTTCAGGTGACACATGTGCAAGAGAACAATAAAACGCGCACTACATATCCAAAACAGTATTTGGCGATGGCACATGAAATTGCACCAAGAAAAATTTCTAGAAACAGATTGGTACCGTAAACTCCACATTTATTTTTTTTTTTACGACAAATAAATAAGAAAATTTTTCAAGATAACACCACAATTTTGAAGCTTAAAATTGCTTTGTTGAAGAAACTATGCATATCATTTATGTATAAGATATTTAATTGAAATTGAACACTACGAATATTTGTGGTGAAAAACTGGTCGCCAAAGGTGGGTAGTTCTTAATAAAATAATTAATTTCCTTGAATGAAAATAAAATAAAACAGTAATCATTCAACAGAGTCTTACTAAATGTCTATGATTCAATATAACTTTCAAATCACATATTAGCTTTTTTTCCCTTACATGCACTTTAGATGTTCTACCAAAAGACTTTCTTTCTCGTATACAAAGAAAAAGTATGGCAATTGTAAAAAAACACCAGACTTCGAAATTTGGATGAATTCCCACATTTTACATCTCCCCTCCCCCCCACAAAAAGTTTTGGAGGTGTGTCTATCTGTCGGTTCAGCTCATTGCGTTTGTCAATAACTCCAAAATGCAATGAGCTAGATGGATGAAATTTGGCATGTCGTCTTTTAGCCAAAGTGGTTGATTACTGTCAAATTTTGGATGAAATCTGTCCGTCCGCTATCCGGAACACAATAACTCCTGAACAAAATGAGATAGAGAGATGAAATTTGAAACATGTTTTTATTACAGATCTGTGTCAAATTTGGACCAAATCCATCAATGGGATGACTGTCTGCCAGTCTGTCATAGGCGGCTCGTCCGGGGGGGCAACTGCCCCCTCACTTGCAAAAGTAAAGGGGCCTTGCCCCCTCACTTTTCAAAGTTCAAAATTAACGATCCCTCGAAAAATGGATCCCAAGCTGAAGCTTTGTTGAATAATATCGAAGGTTTCCAATTCATTTTTTGTCTACTTCTGATCCAAAGAGTTTTGGAAGCTACAGATACGCTTTCAAAAGCTTTGCAATCAAAATCGCTAATTTTTTTAACAGTTAAAGAACTGGTTAATACAACAAAAGAATGTTTGCATGAATTCCGAAGTGAAGATTTTTTTGAAAAGTTGTGGATATATGTTAACGATATTTGTGAAGCAAAATCGTTACCTTCTCCAAAACTTCCACGCTCTAGAAAGGTGTCTTCGGAAATAGGCGGCAGTTCCTTCAGCATGTCACAAAGTGTTAAATCGTTCTATTAAACGTAAATTGCTTTTCCAGTTATAGATGCTGCTTTAAACACAATAGACGAAAGGTTCAAAGAAAATGAGCTGGATATTTTTCGATCTCTAAAAGATGTAACATGTTCCAATTCATCAAAGATCATAAAAAATGCATCAGTTCAAAAAGTCTCTGAAACATATGATCTTGATATGGAAAAAAATAAAGGGGGAGATGCAAATTTTTCAGAAAATGTACAAAAAATACATCGACTCTTTGCCAGAAATATCCACGGAGATAACAGAACTGAGGAAAAGACGCAATTTTCTTGTTGAAAAGGAACTCTGTGATATACATATTTCCATACTTGACAAAACTAATCCAAATTCTCCTTGTGATACCTGTCTCAACTGCATCATGTGCGAGAAGTTTTTCATGATTAAGATCTTTAAAATCATACCTTAGAAATAGTATGTGTCAAGAGAGGCGTTTTGCACTTGCTGTTTTGAAGATCGAAAATACTGTAGATATTGACTTTACTAAGGTAATAGAACAATTTGCAAAAAACAAAAATCGCAGGCTGTCTTTCTTCTAATTTATAATACGGATGTATATTGTATAACATAATACCAAATAAATAAATTTATAACTGACCTGCTTTCTTTGTGTGTGGGAGTACGCCGTTTTGTGACGACATCATTGATCGATTCACGAGTTTAAAGAAAGAAGAATTGACTTAATAGGTAAGCGTTTTATATTTTTCTCATGTTATTATTTCATGAGAATTGAAATGGAACTTTGAATTGGAAGGAGGGACTCTACGGTGGCCATCCGTTCCGATTTTTGAGGTCGAGTCCCGAATTTTTTAGAGAAGGTCATTTAATCAATAATGACGTTAAAATCCAATAATATAGTCCATTTTACAAAAAAAAAAATCAGCTTTAGGGGCGCCCCACCCACACACTCGCATCTCTTTTGACCCCCCACTTTTTTGGTGCACCAGCCGCCTATGCAGTCTGTTCATGTGAATGATCATTCAAAAACAAAACATATAAGAGAAATGAAATCCCGTATGCAGCCTTGACATCATAATTGTAAATTCCCACATTTTGATTCCGATCAATGAACGGAAAGGAGCACAAACTACATTCTCGATTCTCTTTGCGACAAAGGTAAGAAGAAAATGTGCCATATTGTATATGATGCAAGAGAAAATCGAGAGAACACATCCCACTGGTTTTCCTTTGTAAAAGGACAGGTAGACAGTTGAAACCACAAAGTCCTCAGAGTTGCAGGCCCATAAATTACTTATTATTGAGATCTCCAATCAGCCTGCAGATAGTTTTACTCTCCTGTCCCATTGCATCCTCAAATGTGAAATGATAAGGCTAATTACTTTTGAGGGAAGACGAGAATAGCAATCTCATGGGCGGGCAAAAGGATGATAAATCTCATCTTTGAATTGAGGCCACAGTGGCCTAGTGGTAAGGTCTCGGCTTTGGGACGGAGGGTTCAAGGTTCGAAACCCGATCCCACTGAAGATCCGCCGTGTATGGGGCCTGTTGCACGTTAAATCATACGTAGTGGTCAAACGACTTCACGTTGGTGTGGCGTGAAAGTTTATAGAGGGGGTACCAGTTCAGGTGTCGTCCTCGTTATCTGACCGCGGTTCAAAAGTACAAGGTCCGTCCCAAAATAGCCCTCATGTTGCTTCAAAACGGGACGTTAATATATAACTAAAAACTCATCTTTGAATTACTAGAAAAGGAGAAAAGCGCTTTCCTGTTCCTACACTAAAATCTTCGTTTTAAGCACAAAGTGAACTACATATATAGTTATATGATATCTTTGTCTGCATACCTGATCAATATTGTATTGCAAGAAATTCATAACGGAATGTCTTTAACATAATAATAGTTGCTACTTTTACTAATTTTCGACAAATAGAAGGCAAGCAATGAATTTTAAACTGCTTTTAAAATTAATAATAAAAAAATATAAATTAATAAAATATTAATATTTATAAAAAATTTACAGAGATAACCATCAATCAAAACAATAGTAAACTAGTAACTCTCAAATTTAACTTCAAAAATATCTTATGAGATGCATAAATAAAATAAAGAGATGATACATGTGTCAAACACAGGACAAATGTATATACAGTACAACCTCGAAAATCCGGACAGCTCGGGGTTTGGAAGGTCCGGATTTCGGAAATTTCCGGATTTTCCATCCAACAGAGATGTCCAAGTTCTGATGTCACCGTGTAGGTAAGTTACTTCACAATTAAGCGCGCATGTGCAGACGTCTTCAGAACAGACCCGGGAGTCACAAGGCAACCGCAAATGGTTGCCTTGGCAACGCCTCTGACGTTTGCGCATGTGCAAGTAATCGAGACGTATGCTGATCTATACGTTGGCGTCAATTCCAACAACTCCATATAAAAATATGTTTTAAACAATAAAAACATAAAGATACATTGAAAAATGATACAAAGATAAAAAAAAAAATAGTAGTTTAAAACGAATAGAATGACTGGAATTTCCGCATCTTGCCTCAAGCATTCTAGTTTAAAATTTATTTAGCTAATTTTTTTCTGGTCACGAGTTGAAAAAAAATCGTCCGGTTTTCGGATTTTAGAAGTCCGGATTTTCGAGGTCAGACTGTATTATAAATATTACAATACAATTCGAGCAAAATGACGAAGGCATACTATTGATTCTTGTATACAAAGAAGGGAAAACTGGTATTATAATTGTCCAAATGTCTACCTCAAGATTTTGACGAATCTTTTGCATGATTGAGATAACTCTGACTCTGAAAAAAACCATTTTTTAAAATTATAACTGTGATCAAGATAAGTTAAAATGGAACAAGCTAGATGAATGAAATTCAGTACGTGGTTAATACGCCAACAATTTATGATTTAACACAAAAATCATAAATTGTTGGCACATTTTGGATTTGTCCACATGAGATTTCTCTGTTCTTGTGAAGACAATAACTCAAAAATGCAATGAGATATATATATGAAATTTGGCATATGGTTTTTATCACAAAAACTGTACATTTGTATCGAATTTTGGACCGAAATTGTCTGTTGGTCTGTCTTTTTATATTGCGTATGAACACAATAATTCAAAAAACAAATTAGATTAATTAATGTTAGTATATGATATTAAAACCACAATACATCTGTGTCAAATTTATGATAAAACTGCTCAAGGGGAATAGGTATTGTTTTGAAATGCATACATGGCTCTCTTCACTATATAAAGTAGCTAAGCACAAAGTGTGTCATACTATGGAAATATATGAAAGGGGGGAGCACTACAGCTTCTTTTTCTTTCCAAAAAAAATTAAAAATCCATTTTTCAAAAAAATGTTATTAAAAATTTTAAAATAATAAGATTCATAAACGAGATTTATATACAGTAGACTCACTCTAATCCGACACTCGTTACACCACTAGTCTGACACACCTGTTGGAACATGTTACTTGGTGATGAGTCATTCTTTCCTGTTAAATTTGAAATCTTCCAGCTTTCAATACATGATTTTTCTATTGACCCTCTATAGTCGAGACACTCTCTATAATCCAACAGGTGTCTGGTCCCATATGTGTCGGATTAGACAGAGTCTACTGTATTTATAAATTATACATGAAAGTTTTACTGTCAATAGAAACAAATAAATGAATTATTTTATTACTTCTTACTAAAAATGTAATGTGTATACATGCCAAACCACAAATCTGTTTCAGTGCATTTGACATGTGCAATTTGCAATTCTCATCTCCAAATTCTATTCCCTCAAAGTTATTTACAAAAAACAATGAAATGAACATGAACAGTTCATTTGCAGGGGTATTTAAAAGATGTTTTCAGATTCCTCCAGTGATAAGAGAATTTCAACAATAAAATTTGATTTGTTTATGTCAGTAGGCATTATAGAGAATTTCTTAAATAATTTTGTTTGACAGAATAATATTAATCTTGGTATCATAAAATTACTTCCTATGCAGCAATATTACGTCTTAGAAACCCATAAACAAACCTGTGATAAATGTTTGGTTTTTTATGGCCCAATGACCATGAATTTGACCATACTGCAACAAACAAAAAGTAAAAATCATATCAATCGAAAAGCAAAATAAAACTGTAATAGAACAACATATATAAAAAATTAACAATTTAAATGAATAGATAAAACTTTAACCATATGCAAAAAAAGATTAACATGAAGTGTTTTATCAAGTAAAATTGATAATGAAAGAGAAAGAGTTAAAAAAATTGCAAACACTGGACATTGTTCATTCTGAGAATATATGGCAGACTGACAGTTGCATTGTGAACATATTGTTCATTCTTCTCGAAGTTACAAGTGAAGATGAGTAAATGTGGTATGTGCAAAACCTGTGATAAAATAAATTGATAAAACAGTTCACTTACAAATGAAAACATTTCTAAATAATTTATTAAAACATCTGTACAGCATTCAATTACTTATAAAATCGTTTCTTTAAATTTGTAGCAATGTCCGAAAATGGCGTCTGACTTTCCTTTGGAGTTTTTGGTATCCTCAAAACTCTGCGAACCTTCGGAACCATCAGCAGGAGATTCTGTCCCAAGCCAAATGCACTGGAGCACAGCCAATAGAAACTGACAGACTGTAAAAGCAATAAACTTCATTCATAAACACAAAAAATGCTCATATAGTCCCAATTCTAATATACATGTACATGTAAAGGTTGGAAATATAGTAGTCGTAACCATATAACTAGTAGTTCTGTAAACAGTAGACCTCGCCACGCCCCAAATAAAAAAAATCTCTCTTCATCTCATTTTTTAAAAGCTTAGCCAATGCTATTAATTGTGAAGACAGCATTTGTTTTAGAGACACCAAACATCATAATTTGACTCTCCAGGAGATACACTGGTGTACAAAACTTTAGCACAATTCTTATGGTGCGACAAATTGGAGGTTAATATGGATAAAATGATTCGCAATCTGCTGAATTAGCAAAGCATCTCTAGCTCTTTTACTTCGCTTATTTTTAAGCAGCATATCGAAATAGTTTGAAAAAGATGGCACCAAAAATTCACAGAGAAAAATTGAATCCTTAAATTGGTTAATTAAAAAATATCACCGAGAAAAGTTCACTATTAAATAGGCATCAAATTAAATTTTTTCCAACTCACTTCGTTCGAACTAAGAAGATGGAACTCAAAATAACTTGGCGATAAATATTACAATTTGGCACAGAAATAAAATATAAGCGAAAAGTTGTTGCTGCTATGAAGATCAGATGATTTATAAGGCAGGTGAAATTATCTTGGCAAGATAGCATTCGGCAAGAAGTGTCTCATTATTCCATTTAGGCTTAACAATTACAAGCGAATTTTTCAAGTTTTTTAAATTGGTTACTGCACCATATAGGGTAAAAGAGAAATGGTTTAGATGGTAAATGAGTTTAAATATAAATTTAGAACTAAAAGATAGCCAAAGATTATAAAAAAATAGGTAACATTTATTTAGTAAAAAGCGGATAAAGATACACAGAGATACATAGCCATATGCAAACTGTGTTTATTTACAACTCTAAAGCCATTATTTTAATTTTTGGATGCCACTCACTCTTTTATTACCAATTAATATAATAATTATATAAAATTAAAATAATTATTTAATTACCAAATTATAATAAATAGAAATAAAACATATACACCGTTTCCTATTGCTTCACGAAATATTTCTGCCAAATTTGAAGGAAATCGAACAACAAATTTGGTCATAATCGCGTAACAAACATACAGACACACAAATGCAAAATGCTAGAGTTAAAACGTAGACCTCGCTTCGCTCGGTCAATTACAACCAATACAACATTGGTACATAAAACCTCTCTAAGCGACCCAACCCAGCTTAAGGACCACCTTCTCAACAGCCACTCTTGTTTGGCATGGAATTTTTGGCCTGTATACATAATATTAAAATAACTCCTTAGAACGGCCCCTCAAACCCTGGTCAAGTTTGTCACCCATTCTATTTCAATGAAATACATTCCTTCTGTCTCTCCTTTACGTCTGGACCTTTTATTAACCCCTTAATTGGTTTATTTTCTCAACCATTTAATTAGATGGCACCTTCTATTTTGGGAATGGTTTGTCATTTTAGTTCAGTTGACAACTTAAAGCACAGTTGAAATGTTTATGAATTCCATGTAGTTTTTGTATCGAATTATAGCATCTGTGAATGACTTTTAGTTTTTAAATTTAAAATTGCGATAATTCGATGCACACACGGGCAAATCATTTAAGGGCTTAAGAGAAAAGGGAGGAAAGAAAAATAAAAAAAATCATACATTCAAAAAACAATACTGGAAATCAGATGCACATTAATCATTTCCCAAAGTTAGGAAAAAAGTGAACTTCGGCCTCTATCGGGGTCGGGCAATCAAGAGTTCATTTGTGGCTTTCAGGTGCTGATTCGGAATCTGGCAATGAAGCTGCTGATACAAATTGCGACATTGGCATATGAAACTTTGAGTTCAACAGACTTCAGGAAAAATATATGATATTATTGCCCATTCCTCAACAACCACAGACAAAATGGTTAGGGATTTATTTTTCCAATTAAAAAAAAAATTAAAAAGTTACCTCTAAAAAAGCTGAAAGATCCAAGCAAACACAAATCGTATCATTAAAAAAATAATAATAAAAATTTTTGAATAAAGCACTTTTTTACTTTATATGATTCTTAAAATTTGCTTTTTGAAAAATAAAGAATGAGGGCTTGCTTAAATACATATTTTGTACTTCCAAACACGAAACCCTTTTAGAGCGGCCATCCCAAATGTGCCATCGATTTTCCTTGGAACGGAGGGTGGCCACAGTAGAGAGGTTTCATTGTTTTAGCTTGAAACATTTATAATCCTTCAATGTAGACACCAGCATTGCATGCAACATGTTTCCAATGATGTGGCAGTCACAGAATATCCGATGCAGTACCAACTCGATTGATGGTTTGGATGAAATGGTTTGCTTTAAGAATCTTTGGAACAGTTTGGTAGCAACCCATGGTTGATCTGCTAGCTCACTGGGGCAGGGAGTTGCTCAACCATCCCCCATACTCCCTGTATTTAAGCCCCTATGATTATGATTTGATTTTAAAAAAGAAGAAACGACTTCAGAGCATTCACTACCGAACAGTTACAGAATTTTTTTGAAAAAAATTGCAAAAAATCATCACATTTTTTTATTTTATTATTAAATACAAGGAAACGAAACAAAACAAAATATGTTGGTTTTAAGTTGAATTTTTGATTTTTTACAGGTGTAAAAGCATTTAGTTTTAATATTAGTTTACTATCCTGAGTTATCTCGGGCAAGTGAAAAAAAGTTGAATATTAGTTTTTGTATGATAGTTTTTGAAACAAGGGACGACACAAAGTGATACCTGACATTCTGTACACTGGTATCTGGTCTCTTTTCTTACTGGTTTACCTCTGGAATCTCTTTTATGGGAGCATAGAGTACACTGTCTTGTTGGATTTGATATTTTTTCAGTTGCAGGAATAACATTTGGAAAATGCCTTGAGGTTAACCTAATTAATCATTATCTGAAAAATCATCGCTTTCACTATCTTGCATCATTGCCATTATTTTACTTTTTTCAAAGCAACTATCCTTCTTTAGACATTACTAATCCACAAGCCGACGTATACTATACAATAGGGACACGTGACCAGTCCCGCCAGAAGAACCGCGAAACCAATAAAACTTGGCAAACTGCCAATGAAAGCTGAATATTTCCTTTCATTTCTTCCAGGCCGAGTAAAACCGTGATAAAACAAATCGCACTAGCAAATTCTGCTCTGCCCGAGTATTGTCGAGATAATAATTAACTGCAATATATACAAACCCGAGATAACTCGGGATCATCAGGCAAGCGGTTAAAGTGATAGACTGATCTAGTAGCAGTACAAGCAGGTATTCTACCACTTCTACATCACTAGAAACAAGTTGTACACTTTGCTGGCGACATTGAAGGGCTCTAAACGTTTAAAGATAGTAAAATTTGTATCAGCTATAATTAAATGGTTGCCACTAATAAATTTCCAACCTTTATACATTAGAATTGCGACTTAATACATAGAAAGTATAAAATCAAATATTTTATAAAATACCTAGCTATTTCATGAAATAATGAAGGAAATCAGTTTAAAGTATAATAAAGCATGTACCTTTGTTCCTGTTCTAACGAATTTAAGTATGTTTTAAGATTTCACAGGACAGTAATTTAAATTCTTAAGTAGTACTCGAATTAATGAATATTAACTCTAAAAAAAGTTCTCCAATTTTAAGAGAAAACAAAACAAAAATACATAATACTGTTTTCATAGAATTTTGTTACATTTAAAGTGCATAAAAATGCACTCAGACTAAAAAATGATTTGAGCTGCATAATTTCAAGTTACATAGCATTTTGGAGTCCTTACATGTGTACCAAATAAATAAAGGCCTATATGTATATGTAATCACACATTTCATAAAAAAGAAAATAAATAAAAGGCAAGTTACAATATTAAGGAAACAGAAAAAATTAATTTTCAATAAAATATCAGTGTTAAAAATAGTTTGAAAATAATTCAATGAGGTTTATGCATATTGTGATAAGAATTTTGGAAGAAAAAATACAGTTGAATAAGAATCAAATAAATTTCTTTTAAGTAACAGGTGTTGATATTAACTACTAATTTTATTAAGAAAACCATATCAAAGTTGTATCAAAAGCATTCCTATCTTTTAAAAATACAACTGTATGTTTCCATAGTAGAAAAATGTTCTGAAAATCAAATTATAAGCTCTTTAAATTATAAAAACATTTTTTTCTTACTTTTCTACAGGAATATCATTCTGCATTAATATTTTCTTCATAAGAAAATTCACAAATGATGGAAATTATTCAAAAATTACCTGATAAAAGTAATAAAATAAAATTCAATAGAGAAAACAACTTAGATACAGTGTTTAAAAGCAGGGCTTTTAGCATTTTTCCATTTGCAACAGCTTTTCTGGTAAGAATGATATTTTGCATCAGTATTTCTTTCAGAAGGATTCTGCCATGCCACCAAATTTGGATAATAAAAAATGCAGCCTTAATTAATATTAACTAAAAAGAAGTTCAGGTCAAAACAATTAAGTAAATTTTATTAAAATCTTTTAAACTAAGCTGACAACTTTTTCTTTTAACACATTTTGCTTTCTCACATATGAAGTATATAAAAGAGAAAATATTGTAATTGACAAAAAAGGTTGACCTTCAGGTTAATCTCCATGTTTTAGAGTAAAAAAAAGTCTATATCAGAACACAATAACTCAAAAAGCTAGGTGGATTAAATGTGTCGTGCCCTTCACATAA
The DNA here is from genome assembly GCA_013235015.1 of Araneus ventricosus. Lineage (NCBI taxonomy): Eukaryota > Metazoa > Arthropoda > Arachnida > Araneae > Araneidae > Araneus > Araneus ventricosus. The sequence continues at coordinate 30,118 of BGPR01000512.1, read as the reverse complement.
AAATTCTAGATTACTATAAAATTTGGGACTAAATCCATTCACTAGAAGTTTGTTTGCAGCCTGTCCATACAATAATTCAAAAACACAAGATAGATGAATGATATTTGGTATGTGATTTTAGCATCAGACTTGTAAATCTTTGTCTAATTTTGTACCAAATCTTTCAAATGGCAGTCCATCTGTCCATTCATCTATATGTGAAAACGAAGCTCAAAAACACAACAAGCTACATAAATGAAATTTGGTATGTGTTCTTTATACCAAAATTATAGAATTATATCCAATTTTGGATATGATTGTTCAAAGGGAAGAAGTACAAAATGCATTCTCAATCTAATGTTAACCCAGTCTCATTTTACATTTAAAATTGAATGTAAAAGCAGAAACATACTGACATAATAATAAAAGAATTGATATGAATAATAGAATATGATTCATGAAAATAAAGAAACATCATGGATGATAGAACCTAATTATATCAACGATGACAAAGTATTAAATAATAATTCAAGCATTTCAGCTTCAAAAATAATAATTTAAAAAATCTACAAAATAAAAGTGAAAATTTATAAATAAAGTTTGTTTGCTATAGAAATCAAAACTAGTGAATAGATTTTCTTCAGATTTTGCTTACAAACACTATGAAGCAGAAGGAAAGTTTTGTGACAATTAATTAAATAATTTTTATTAACTAAAAACTATGTTTTCATAAATAAAAAATATTTGGTTATCTTTAGTATTGCTATTCCAAGTGAATGAAAATATTACATCTATTTTAAATCATTTCACATATTTGCTTATGACCTGCCACTCATAATTTTTAATTAAATTTTGTATCATTATTTAAAATTCATTAATGACTTAAGGAAAAAATTAGCTTTAAGTTTTTAAAAATCATTTGGTGCAATTGATATTTTTATTCATTCTGAAAACAGAGTTGCAGGTAATAAGAGAATTACATGTTTTATAATACTTTAATAGCAATCAGAAAAGTAGACATTAATAAATTTTCAAATTGTCTATGCATCCAATAATGCATTTATAAGCTTTTTATTATTTATATCTATTTTCATTCAGCAGGGATGGGTTTTTAATATTATCACACTATAATTAATGATCATTTATCCAAATTATAATTTTTATTTTTTCATAAATAAAGTAGTGTAACCATCAAAACATTCGACCTCGAGATTTTGATGAATTTCCACGTTTTAGAGGAAATACAACAAGTTACATAAATGAAATCTGGCATATGCTCTTGACATTAAAATTGAAGATTTGTATGAAATTTTGGGCAAAGATGATAAGTGGTTATGATAATAATAATAATAATAATTCATTTATGATAAAAAAAAAAAAACTGGAAAGTACTGAATGATGAGAGCATAATATAAAAAGCTTAATATATAATTTACAGAGCTTAATTTATAATATATTTAAAGAGCTTATTATTGAAAATCTCACAATAACCTACAGAAGCAAAAAATAACAAAAAATTAAAATTAAAAAATAATAATAAATAAATAAAATAATTAACTATCTTAGTTATACTAATACAATACTAATACTACATAAATTAACATACTAAATTTATTAAGTAATACCTAAATTATAATTTTTTTAAAAACATTCTTATTTGATTGAATAAATAACATCCCAAGTGTAACTTCAGAACAGGGCAATTTAACACACCAATCTATAAAGGAAAATGGTAAGAAGATGAAAGAAAAATGAGCACTTACTGAAGGATTTATTGTAGCTGCTGCAGCAACTACAAATATAATTCCTCTGGATGTGTTTAACAAAATTTTTTGCAGTTTTGATCCTTTTCCAATATTTCTTAAGGCATGCACCTATTAAAATGAGAAATTGAAATTAATAATAAATTTATGCTATTTGCATGGTCATCAAAATGTTTGCTACAGAAAAGGTACTGAAAACATAAATAGCATTTTGAAACACCATTTCATTTCCTCTAGAAGGACAGCAATGGTATCCTCAACTTCCCAGGACGTATACATATGTGTTTACAAAATCCCTCCCTCTGTAATTTGCTGCTACCTGTATAACTATGCCCACTGCTTTGGAATGTAATAAATTCACCTCAAACTGGGGTTCCTCTGGGACATGCCCAAATCTGAGAGTAGGAGAGAGAAATGTTACTCAGGGATGAGATTGGCAAAAAAGCAAAAAGACTGAAATCATATGCGAGCAAAACATTTGTACCATAATTTATACTCGAAAAATGTTTTAAGAAGTAAAACATCAGAACATGCAATATGATGAAAATATTACACTATAATAATTAATAACTTAATTATTTATAATTCAGTATGTATAAATAAGAAAAAGAAAATTAAATTATTATTAAATCATTCACATTAAAAGTTAACAAACAAGTTTAACACATCATCAGGTGCATCAGAAAATATAAAATTAGACATTAAAACATTTACCACCTGTACATCACTGCGATTCAACATACACCCAACAGAAGTCTGAGAAGAATTATATTTAATAGCCTTTTGATAAAAGTTAGCTCAAAAAATAAGGACAAATAATTTCTTTTGCTTCATGCAATTGTGTAAAGTGTATTAGCTCTTTATAAATTATAATAATATATCATATACTGATTTATGTTTTATTTCTTTTATTTTTATAAATTTTTGCAAAAGTAACAGCACAATGATTTTGCACCTTATAAAGCAAGAGGGGTCGAGATATTGTACAGTTACAATGACAGATTCATTTAGCACTGCTATTTGAAACCCTTTGAAACATTTCCTTAATTGTTAAAGATGTGGTTTTCTTCCATTTTTTTAATTGTGTGGCTTTTGTTGGTAATAGATCTCCATTAACACACTTCACCCCTTGTTTTGGAGGCCTCCTATCTTTGACAGATTTTTCTTCAATAGAGGATGTTAAAGGATGTGTTTGCAAGTTTATTTTCAGTAGAGGCTCAAGTTTTTGCAGTCTTCATTAGTATCTCTCTGTTTAATTACTGGTATAGTTGTCAGGACTACACTATCTCTAGAATGCCTAGGTAAATCATGTTTTATTTTTTTTATTTATGTCTTATTCTCTGCTTTTTTGTTGCATTTGCACACAGCTTTTTAGCTGCCTCTTTTGACAGGAGTTTTTTGCTTTATGTAGTTTATTTATTTGTTTTTGTTCCATTTTTTTTATTTCTTCATCTTGGTACGCCCTACAAGATGACCTTAAGTTTCCAACTAATTTTTTTTTCAACATGTTCATGCAAAAAAAAACCTTTTTTTTTTTTTTGCAAAATATGCCACAGAGGTTTTGTTTTCTGCAAAAAGGTGGTACTTAATACTTTGAATGACACAGAATATGTTGGAATGTTCATCCTTGTAGAGTTTGCCGATATAATGTTGATTTGTCAGTAGAAGATGAATCAGCTAGTTTCCTAGCCGGTGGAGTTAAGCCGCATGGTCGAGCATATTTTCCCAGAATTTTCTTTCGAAAACGGAAGATAGGAAGGTTTCTTTTCTTTGTGTGAAAGCGGAATTTTCGGAAGAAAAGGCAAATTTTTGCAGGGGGGGTGGGGGGAAACCCGGAATTTTGAGAGAAAAAAGACAAAAAAGCGGAATTTCTTCAAAATAACAAAAAAAAGCGGAAATTCCTGAAAAAGCGGAAGAATCTCATCCCTGGTTACTGTAAGGATAACAGTAAAAATATGTAGTTGTTACTCCGAGCCTGTTTGAGTAGATTTTGCTTATTTTATTTTCTTCTCATGCTCTGTTTTCATATTGTGTAATGTAAAAAGAATATTTTTGATTTTTTTTTAACTGAATGAATATGACTGGCAGTGAGTTTGATAACTACTTTCCATGCTCTTCAAGATTTGATGCATCAGAATCTGATATTCAATCATATGAAGAAGATTAAGATAGTGATGGAAATTCCTTGCAATCAGCATGACAATGGACATGTCTCAAATTTGAAAAACTTACTGACATGCCATTATGCTTGTGTTTCAAAATGGGAGGCAGTGGGGAACGAATCATGTAAGATTTCATTGACAATTACGGGTGAAGCCTCTTCTTGACTAAGAATTCAACTTCATTCATACAATTTTACAATATTTTTATCATTTCTTAAGAATGATAATTTAGTTCATGAAGGATTTTTGAAATGTATTATAGCAGTGGCCAAATTTGTAGAAACTATTGTGGAAAGAACAATTTTGAGAATAGATGGCTCATAACTCCATGTGTTTTTCATATAATATTTCAAAATTATAACTCAATGGGAAGATAATTTTAGCAAGAATATGATGTAATAAGGAATATTTATTTGCCTATAATATGTTTAAAGTTAATACTTGATAATCAGAAAAATTGAGTAAAACTTATTTCAGCCGATATGAAATAACTTTCCTCCATTTGAATGCGACTGGTTAAAACATAGGTGTTTAGAGAGCAAATATCATGTTATCTTGTTTTGACTTGTTACAATTATTGATATGGTCCATGACTAATAACTCAATAATGACTAGCAGACTGTAGTTGAATGACCTTTTATTGGGAGGAACTTTCCAGGAGCTAACTTTCCAATTTAAACATTCAGCACTTTGTTCAATGTCTTTACTCCTCATGTTCTACAACTGATGACTAAAACCAACAATCTTTAGCATTGCACATTTAGCTACCTGCCAAGATGTCAAATGCAGTTGGTGCACCAACAGATATCATGCATTGAAGGTAAAAGTGTGTTTGAGCTTTAATTGTGCTTAAATAAATTGACAGTAGAATTTGGTCAAACAGCAATCCAATCTGGGCAAACAGCTTCCTTAACTGGACTGATGACACAATTTTTAAGCCATTTTTTCCTATTGTAATTGAAAAAAGTTAGTTACGTTATTTTAAAGATAAATAAACTACTAAAAAATTCTACTACTTGTTTTAAAAAAAAATGTCCAGATAGTCCAAATTTGGCCACTTTCCCTATATGTATGCTCCTGTTTTCCCTCATTAACAATTGTAATGACTGGTATTCAATCATCCTAGGTGAATATTTGGGAATGGGTCCAAATGGTCAATTTGTTGTTGTCTGTCGAGGAATACGAGAAATGGTAGAGAAAGCAGAATCACCCCAATTTGAAGTGAAAGGGTTGCCTGGCACTGTTTCCCCTTTTTCTGAGAACTATGACAAGGTGGCTACAGAAACTGTGAAAAAATTTCCCTGACTAAACTTACAACATTTCCCTGATTTATGGCTACTAATTATATTAGTTTCCTGGCTTCCTCCCTACTCAAAATCACTATATGTGTACAATAAGCATTATTAAAAACATTTTTACCAGTTATTTAATACGAAAAAAATTATGAAATTTAATTTTAAAATAAATGGAATGAACATCTAAAAAAATCTATTAAACCAATATATTACATTTCTTATATGTAAAAAATACTGGAAACTTTAACAAAATACTTTGCTTCTAAAACTGCATAAGAATTCTAAGAAACATTAAAACTACTCTTTGCAACACAAGTTAAATTATATTAACAGTAAAGGTTATTATGATCTTTGTTCAAAACTTTAACACAGTTCAATAACTAATTAGTGCTCTTTTCACGAGTACCAGAATAACATGTTGCAGCATAAATATAAAAATAGTATGTTTATAAACTGCCAAAATTAACAAATCATAAGAAATTAATTGCTCTAATCAAAAACTTAAGCTTTCAGAAATGAATATAAGTTCCTTTTTTAATTCCATTTATTATTACACATAATGCTAGACATAAGATACTAATTTATAGATAATAACTCAAGTAACTATTAATTTCCCTGATTTTTAGATATTTTTACGAATTTTCCTGATTTTTCCAGATCGATAAAATTCCCTGACTTTTCCCCGATATCCAGGTTCTATTGCCACCCTATAGGATGAAAAAGACTTAAATGTAGGCAATTGAGCCCTGGATTTAAGGGGGGGGGGGCAGTTGGAAGACAGAGGAGTGAAGGTCGTTGAAACTGGGTATATCGAACAACTCTAAAGACCGAATGTAGAGGACAGGCTTGGAGGTTGTCATGCGCTGAGGCTAGAAAAGTCAGAAGATGAATATCATGAGAACTGAATTTTAACAGTGCTGAGGTTGGAGTGGAAGTTTCTGGGATGAAAGGTTAGGTTATGATAGCGGACGGAGATTGGGGTAGATTTAGGCCCAAACAATAAAAGCAATTGCTCATCAGTGCCTAGATCATCATAACTGGAACAAAGACAATTTTTTAAACTGTATTTTTATTATATGCTTAACCAGGAATAAAAAATAATTTATGACAAACTCTTGGACAATCTCTTTCACGAAAGAAAATACCCAGTTACCTTGATGAAAAGATACAACAGCAATCAAATTATCCCATTACACATGTAGTGACTGAATACAACAGGGGAGTAAAAGCTTTGCTGATACAGCATCTGTACCATCCAAAAGGAAAAGGTTAAGTGAATTTTAAAAAAATTATTTCTAAGATGATTGCACAATCTAACTAAATATTCTTATGGTAAATTTTATACACTCTATAAATTAAATAAAAATGATTTTTAAAATAACCCGTTTATTAGTGTACCCAAAAAATGTTTATTTTAATTATTTTCTACTCTTTATTCTTTAATTTATAAATATAAAATCCTGAAATGTTTTTTCTATAATTCACTCGCTGTTGGTATCATTAGCATAGGATCAAAATTTAATAAAATAAATCACTTAACTGATAATTAAATTGTGAAAATATTAACATAATGTATTGTCATCAAGAATATACAAGTAAAAAACTAATACATCAGGAAAAGAGTGAAATATCTAGTAAAATATTCCATCCTTATAAAAATGAAACAAGTCAAGTTAGAAATAAAAGTGTTTAAAGCCTTATTTTTTAAGAAGAAAGACATTAAATGATACTGGAAATTTTAATTTGTCATGGAATATTGAAACTACTAGAAAATTTAGCATGAAATTATATTAGGAAAAACAAATAAGTGAAAAAAAGCATATGGGTACATAAGGAAATTCTGTAGAAAGAAATGCTTACCTCTGTAAGAGTCAGGTTAACAAATAAAAGTAATATTGGAATAACAATCATATCTGGACATGTAAGGTCAGGAAACCATAAAAGTCCTTCATATTTCAATGCATTTAATGCATCTGGAACTGAAACAAAAATATAATTTAAAATTTTAAAAAATCAATTGTTAAAATTAATCTACATAAATAAAAGTGAAAATTCATAAATAGGTTGCATGCTATAGAAATCCAAATTACTGAATACATTCTCTTCAAATTCTGCTCAGAAATGCAATAAAGCATAAGGAAGGGTTTAGTGAAGGTTTTGTGGCAATGAATTAAATAGTTCATTTTCTATTAGTTAAAAACTATGTTCTCTCAAATAGAAGAGATTATTTTATCTGTAGTGTTACCATTCCCATTGAATGAAAACATTATAGATATTTTAAATTATGTTATTTGCTTCAAAGTTTCTGTTCATTATGTTTAATTAAATTTTGCATTTCTTTAAAAATCATCAATAAGTTAAAAATTAGCTTTCAGAAGTTTTTAAAAAAATGTTTGTTATAGTCTGTAATTTTTCAAAAAGCTATGGGAACCAAAATTTTTTAGTATAATTGATATGCTCATTTTAATTAAAATATAAAACTGCGCATGAGAAAAGAATTACTTGTATTATTTTATATAGAGTATTTTTAACATTAAAAACATTATATATATTTTTTATTTTAAGAAATGTGCTTATTTACATATGCATTGACATTCAGTCGAGTGCTAATAATAAATATACATTTACTTTCTTGCATATAATGTTTACCATCAACACTAATTCAATATGTGATAACTGCATCCCTTGTTACAAATATTTGCTAAATTAGACATGAAAATATATTAAGTGTTATGTGATATATAACAGTATATTATTTTGTTTACATAGCAGAAAATAAAGTATAATTAAGCCAAATCTAGACATGAAAATATCTCAGCCCTTACAAAATTGAGTATATCAAATAGTTTTAAATGAAATATCCTTAAAATGCCAACTTTTAATTACAAAAATGGAATATCTGCACAGATTAAACCAAAAGAAAATATATTTCATTATTTTCCAATTGTTCAATAGCAGTCAAAATATGAACAAAATTCACTAAAATACAGCAATTTTATGCTGCATAATGTGAAGCTTTTTGCCAACTCCACAGCATAAGGTTGATGTACTTGGTGCATTTGCACTCATTTTGGGGATTGCCATACTAATGAAAAATTGATATTCCACACATACATTTATGTATGGCAGTATTTAATGTTTCAGCTAACAAAAAAAGCTCACATACAAATTAAAACATGCTTTAAAAATACTTTGTATAGAGCGAGAAAAATTAATTGATTCAATATTTGATAACTGTATCCCTTGTTACAAATACTTGCTAAATTAGACATGAAAATATATTAAGTGTTATGTCGTATATAATAGGGATGTAACGAATAGTCGGCAGCTATTTGGTATTCAGCAAGCCGAATGCTAAGCAGATATTCGGCCGAATATATTCAGGATAATTTTTTTAATGTACTTTTAAATACACATTTCACAGAGAATGCTGCAGAATTACATTTCAGTACAATTATTATTAAAAAAATCTCATAACATTTACCTAATTTTGAGTTGCATAGGTGTATTTAAGAAAGTTACATATAATTAATCATTGCAAAGCCTGAAATGATTATGCAAGAACAATAATTTTTCAGCATTTTTAGGAGGAAATCTGTTTTGTTGGTTTCATACACATATAATACCAACTAGGGATGTAGCGAATATTAAGCATTAGGCCTATTCAGCACTTTCCTGAATATTCGGTCTGGCCGAATTCTAAACAGATATTTAGCAGAATAAATTCAGAATAAAATATTTTTAAAAATGTTGTTTTAAATATATTTAATAAATAATTTTGCAGAATTACATTCCACTACATTTATCAGTAAAAAAATCTAACATTTATCCAATTTGCATAGTACATAAGTATATTTAATAATGTTGCATATCATTTATAGTAGTCTGATCCATATGGTTTCATATATTGCCATCTTCAGAAAGTAGATGGTCACTATATAATGTTTGCAGGTGCTAAAAGATATTTTCTTGATAAATTTGCGAACCTTGCAAATTTTTCAGCATTTTTCTACCACCAATTAAGTAAACACTCCATCCTATCTGTGTTAGTAGAACCCCAATGATCCGAAATACTGGATAACACGAACAACTTTTTTTAATTTTCTGAAAATTTTTTACTGAAAAATGTAGGAACAATAACAATTATGAATCAGAAACAAAACTGATGTTTTTATTCCTAAATTAAAAGAAGTATTTGTAGTGGTCTTTAAGAATGAATACACCACATTAATTAGTACAAAAAAAACTCAGATATCTTCTTTTTACGCTCAACTTGTTTGCCACTGTACCGTGCGAATTGCCACATGCTCTTTCTGTATGCTTTCACAGAGCACCCAGAGTCAATACTCTACTGCATTTGATATATCAAGAAAACACTATCGAACAAAATTGCCAACTTCTAATTACAAACATGAAATATCTGCACAGATAAAACCAAAAGAAACCACATTTCATTATTTTCAAATTGTTCAATAACATAAAATTTTGACACAAGTGCAAATTATTTTTTTGAGAAAATGTTCAATAGTAACATTTGTTATCCTGATTCCATCATAAATTCATGTTTTAATAATTTCTGTCCAAATAAATGGCTAATACCTTGTAGTAGTAAATGGCTATTTTATAATAGTAAAAAGTTGTGATCCTGGTCCAGTCATAAAATAATGTTCTGATCGTTTCTGTCAACATGAATTCATCACATTCTCCCAATTAGAGGTGTATACAATGTAATTTTAATACTAGATTTTGTCTTCCTGAGTACGTCATAAAAGAGCGTTTTGATCCATTTTGTCACTGTAAATTGATCTGGCTCTGGAAATCAAAAGTTTTGAATAAACCTTCGATTTGTCTAGAAAGTCTTTTTCAATGCATTCAGAAGATATACTATTGGAATCTGCAAACCTCACTCTTTCTTCTGGATTACTTGCTGTGAGAAGACGAGTAATTTGCAAGATGTCAAAATATTCAAATTATAACGAGTTAAAAATATCTAACAGATGCAGATTGCATGTGTGTTTATTAGATGGTACATCCAACAGTGAGTTAATGATATTAAGTCAAATACTAACAACATCACAGCATTATTTTACATAAATATAGGATTACCATCTTTTAATAAAAATGTGTTAATAATTGAAGATTGAATTACTCAACTATTTTGGGAAACCAGCAGGAGTGGTCTCCCCTAAACTTCCTCATACACTTCCCCAAAAAGATGCTGCTTCCCCTCCCCCGCGTGGATAAAAAAATTCGAACCTATTGTAACCCAGAATCCAATGACTATTAGAAGGTTTTTCATTATAGATTATAGTGATTGTAAAGTATTTAGGTAAAGAATCAGATTCAAAGAGTACAGCTAGTTCCACTCTTGCTGGCTCAAGGACAAAGTGACGTAATTCTCACCAAACCTCCGTGTACATAGATATTATTAAAAGTAAGCATGTGCATGGAGAAACGGATTTTAAAAATTGAATACGCAATTTGAACGCCTTTTTTTTTTTTAACCAATTGGAACAAAATTTGGGCACAGATCTATAATTAATGTTAGCATCCGTGATACCAAGTTTCATTTATCTACGCCAAAAGACTTTTGAGATATAATTTTTTCAAGTATGCAATTATACAGGCAGACAGACAATCAATCCTTCGACGGATTTAGCCCAAAATTTTATTCGGATCTACATTCCTGACGATAAAACTTTGTACCAAATTTTATCCATTTAGCTACTCAAGTTTTTGAGTTATAGTGTTCACATGACCGCAGACATACAGACAGACTTCCCATTGACAAATTTTGTCCAAAATTTGATAGAAACCCATAAATTATGTTTAAAGACCACATACCAAATTTCATCCCCATAGCTCTAATAGTTTTCGGGTTATCATGTTTACAGACAGACATAATTCCAAAATTGTGTTTTTCGGACTCAGAGAGGTCTAAAACGTGGAGATTCGTCAAAATTTTGAGTTCAAATTTTTTGACGATTACAATACTTTCTCTTTGTATACTTCGTATACCAGAAAGTAAAAAGGCAACGTTATGATTATTATGATAAAATACAGAAATTTAAGTAAAAGTATCTTTCCAAACACACTAAAATGCTTTGGCACCTTTTTTGCTAGCTCAATTACAGCCAAAATCCATGCAAAATGTGTAAATTACAGAAATCTTATGCCAAGATACAAACAGAAGTCTTATGCATACAATCAAGATTACCACAAAATGTACCAATAACTTTAAATACCTGAATTTGAGCTTTGTGACATGAAGGTGAGATTTCTAAGTGAAATAGAAAAGACAATCCATAATGGAACTTGAAATAAACTCAACAATACAGTCTTGAATGGATGACAGTTGTCCCGAATAACATATTTATTATGTATAGAGCGAAGCTGTAAAAGAGAAAAAAATCAAATTTTTAGACACAATAAAAGTTGTAAAAGTCATTTTAAATATCTGCAATAAAACTTTTAAGAATATATCTTTTAATTCGAGGCATAAATGATGCCTTTTATTATTTACTATGACAAAATTTACATTTGAGGAACCAATTTGTGACTATTTTTTGATTCCTTTATCATCATCTTTAAAGTTTTTTTAAAAAAATCAATGCTAAATCAAATTTTAAAATTAACAACTTTTAAAAAGACTATAAAAATAATTTCTCACAAAAAAGATGCTATTTTCTTATTATCTATTTTTGAATAGTCACACTATGAATAAAAAATATAATTAAAAAGTGTTTATAAAAGTAACTATATACAAAGCAAGTCACAAAACTATACATGATTAGAATTTAGTTGATGAATAGATGCTCAGTGATATAACTAAACAACATGGGACCCCAGGCAAATATTTAGGGTGGGGCCCCTTAGAAAATAAAACCCATCACTATCATTAATAATAAAAGAATTTCATTTTTCTGAGATGCTTACTCATTCTTTTAATTTTAGAGGAACTTATAATTTAGGAGTAAGGAAATAATTCAGTATTTATTTACATTTTTAAAAGGCACAACTTTTAAAATTTTTTTAAATAACAGTATTTTAAAATTTAATAAAATTGCTTCTTTTGAGCTTCCATTTCAGCTGAAGTATCTATTACCTCTTCAAAGTCAAATGTTTGAGCTAAAGGATGTTCAAGCAGTGGCGGCTCATCAGCTCATAAACAAGCAGTACTGTCGAAGTTGCATAAAATTTCCTAAGTTGTAGGAAAATTTATGCTGATTATTTTGGTATATAATGATGATATACTAAAAAATTGATAGTTTTTGAGTTATAAGCAAAAAACTAGGAAATTTTTTTCTTGTTTTTTGGCTATAACTAAAATTCCTATAAAAATTTTTGGTGGCAAACCTCAGATTCCCAATCAGCAAAAAACAACATCCCCAAAAACATAAAGGAGCAAAAAATTACAAGTCCTACAGAATTTGATTTTAAAAACTACTTAACAACTGGACTACTGAGAGAAAGCAAAAAAAGGCCAAATGAGGAAGTTGCGCCAAACGAGAGTTGCTCCAGGGGCAGCTCTCAGGGTTCTAATTTCAATAGGAGAAAGGGTTGGTTTTTTCTTCCGACTGAGAGCTCCGAGTTGCTCAATGCACAAAATTTCAATTCTAGGAGGAGCAAAACTCTGTACAGCTCTGTTCTGTTTCTCTCTTAATTCTCAATTTCTTTTTCGTCTTCCTTTTATGATTTTTATTACTTTTTTGCCATTTTCAATTATCATTCAACTCTTAAAGTGGGAAAGTAAGCCAATTAAAATAAAAACGAATACACAAGATTTTAAAATAATTTCAGGGGGAACTGCAGCTCTGCAGCCCTAATGAACGAGCCACCACTGTGTTCAAGTGAGACTATATCGATCACATTTTTGTCAAACACTGACCTTAAATATTCCAGGAAAGATCTATAATTTAATTTTGTGCTATTTGTCATGGGATTGACTTCATTAATACATTTATTTATTTGTCAGTTCTGGAGGATAGACAATAGCAATATGACAACAGTGTCTATGTAATTGTAGAAACTTGGGTCGGGCCCCATAAGCCCCTGGAATTTTGCCAATCCTGCCACCCTATAGTTACAACACTGAATCACAAATATCCTTTTTTTTTTTTATGAAATGAAGAAACTTTCGGAAATATTTTTTTTAAGAATAAGAAATGGATAATGGCATAACATTAAGAAGGCACAGACAACATGGATACTAATCTTGAGGAGTAGAAGAAAAATTAATAGTATTATTTATTTTATTTTCTAAAGCTAAATATTACTAGTGGGCAAAAAAGCAATACTTTCTCCTAGGCTTGTTTTATCTTTGCTGTGATACTGGAAATAGGCATACCAAGTGATTCAAAATTAATATCCAAGTTTTAAAGCTATTATAATATAGACTTACATTGATAAATTACACAGGAAATAAAAGAGCAACTCAAGCAGTTTTTCCTATAAGTGCTTCATGTGAGGACTCACAACATGGTACATGCCAAGACAGTAGGCGAGTTCTTCCCGTACCTTGATCAGCATGTCTGGAGTGAGTTCTTCCCGTACATTGATTAGCATATCTAGAGTAATTGATGCAACAGCTGCTTCAATCCTGATTCACAAATTGGGCAGGTCAGCTGGTAGTAGAATTACATATACAGAATCCTTTATAATCCCCAAACAAAGAACCCAGACTCCTTAAGACTACAATCTCGTAAGACTCCCTCACATTTTCAATACCTTTTTCAGACACTTCTGGTTGTCCCATACGTTTCCCTTTCAGTGCTTTCTAATTGATGATGCCATCTATCACTCAGGGAGGGGGCTTACAATTGAATTTAAGATGGAACACACATTGAATTGTTACTGTAATTCAAACTTGGCAAACTGCAAGATACAAAAATCTTTTCATTCTGTATTCATCATTTTCGATTCTAATGGAAGATAGAGGTTGCAGTTTATGAGCAGGCACAAAGGAAAAACTGGCATCTTTGACCTTATAGTCTGAATCATTACTGTATATTATCCAGGGCTGGATTTACACATTTCTACACCCTAGGACAAAACATTCTGCGTCCCCTCCCCTCTAAAAAAATATAATTTTCAATTTAATATAAAATAGTTTATTTTTGAAACATACAAGCACTTAATGCAATCTTTGAATGATGTCAAATTTTTAATTCAAAATTACACTACTTATGAAATAACGTAATAATAACGCCTACAAAAATACTCAATTTCATGAAATCGTCTGAAATACATAATAGAATTTCTTTGTTTGTGCTTTTATCCATGAATAAGTTTGAAGAGTCATTGAAGTAGACAGATCTTTTAAAATCTTTTTCAGTGGAAATAAGTTCAAAGGCTGATGATCAGGTCCACAGAAGACAAACCACTGGGAGTGGCTTCCCCAAAACTTTTTCGCATACGAATAACAAGGGTAAGGGGGGAAAAAATACACTGCACACCAGAAAACATGCGGTATTCCTTAAGGTGGGGAAAACGTGTGGTATTCCCTAAGATGGGGAAAACGTAAGGTATTCTCTAAAGTGGGGGGAACACATGATTGGTATACCGGGAACCGTCCTGGTCTGTCTCTGCAGTCCGTAGGCACAAAATCCGCTCAGACTGCATTGGCCAGTTGCGTAGTGGACACATTAAAAGCTTAAAATTCATCGATAGGAAAAGACTTTTTTTTCTTGCCCTCGCTTCTCCTGCCCATATCATTGACTGCATTGGCGCCTCTGCGAGGCAGCTGTGGAGTGGGGAGGGCAAAGGACTTGTGGAGTTGTTAGAGCGACATGGTGTCATGGACCTGGTCTAATCTTGGGCCGGGGGACATGAAACAACAACAACAACACTCACTCCAGCGTTGGCACCTTTTTTTTGCGTCGTAGAATGAGGAAAAAAAACGAATATGCAATTTCAATGCCTTTTTTCAACCGATTTAAACAAAAATTGGAGATAAATCTACAATTAGGGTTTCAAGACTACATACAAAATTTCATTTATATAACTCATTTCTTTTAGAAGATATTGTCTACAGAAGTATGTGATTATACAGACCGACAGACAGTCTACCCTTGGACGGATTTGGACCATAATTTGATACGGACCTACATTCCTGATGATAAAACTGTGTACCAAATTTTATTCATCTAGCTATTCAAGTTTTTGAGTTATAGTGTTTACATGAATGCAGACAGACAGACTTCCCGTAGATAGATTTTGTCAAAAAATTTGATAGAAACCTACAAATTATGTGTTAAGATCACAAAAAAAAATTTCATCCTCGTAGCTCCAATAGTTTTTGAGTTATCGTGTTCACAGACAGACATAATTCCAAAATTGTGTTTTTCGGACTTGAGGAGGTCAAAAATGTTGAGATTCGTCAAAATCTCGAGTTCGAATTTTTTAACGATTACAATGCTTTTTCTTTGTATATAAGAAAGTAAAAATGTATCACTCAATATGCTTAATGTAACGAATGTAAATTTCGAAAACATCATTTGATATGGCCTTTTGAAAATAACACTGAAAAATGTGTAAATATTTGATTGTTATTTCTTCTGTACATGTGCCCCGACGACTGTGCTTTAGGCCATGACCTAGGTTGGCTTTACAGGAAATCTGGCCCCGATATTATCTAAGTGGTACCATTAACAATTAAAATCCTAATATTCATTTTGAAACATTCAATATATTTCTATAGAAGAATTATTAGAAGATTACAAACATACCTACTTGTCTCTTAAAAACTTTCTTTGCATGAGCCTCATCCCACTTATACATTACTTTTGCTATATTCACTTCTTTATTGAGTTCAGGAACAAGCTTTCCTATTTCATCATTTATATTAGCAAGTCTTGCAATAACTTGATTCTGATGAACAGCTAAGGGAAAGACAATAGCACTTCTGATGCTAAGAGTTGTCATCATAATAAGTCCCCACCACGGAAGACCTGTTGACTGGTGCAAGTCAAGTAACAAGTTCTGAAATGAATGAACTGGTGCAGATTGGGATAAACTGATATAAAATTCAGGAAGAGAAAAATTCCTTGAAGGTGTCATAGTCCTTGAAGAAACCTTGCAAATGGAATATTTGGCATCTGAGTCTCTGAAACTGAATGGATGGTACCACCGCATGTGCAAATAAGAGTAAGAGAATCTCTTGAGGTTAAATCTGGATATCATTTGAACTGAATTCATTGTTTATATCTGAAAATTAAATGAATACATTAAGTCTGCTGATAAATTGCATAGATATTCTTATACAAAAGTGGAAAAATATATATGGCTTCTTCTATGGAATATATATAGAAAAAATAGATATTCTTATACATGGGTAGAAAATATATAAATAAATATAAATGAAAGTCGATTTGCAATAAATTCCTGCAATTATCTTTAGTTTGAATACATGTACTCTTGTAAATTGAAGGAGGAGAGCTATTGTCTATGCATGTGCTTTTTACACAAATTTACAGAATTTTGTCTGATCTTGATGAAATTTGGTACATGTGCTCTTGAAACAGAGATAAATCATTGTCAACTTTTCAAAAAGAGTTAAAATTTGAATTGAAAAAAAAAATCAAGATTTTGGCATTCTTCCATGATATCTTCTGAAAATATTGTCTCACAAAAATGATTTTTACACCATCTTAAAAACAAAGAAAAAAAACCCTTTTTGATGATTTTAGTTTAACTGATACACAACGCCCCCCCCCCCCAATTTTATGATTACTAACAATACTTTTCATTGTTGTAATGAAAATCAAATTACCTTCATTTACTGTCAAATATTTTAATCGCATGTTTTTTCCATGGTTAAAGCTATGGTTAACAAAGTTTGCCATCTTTGATACATTAACTCCAAAGTAAATTTTCACTCATCTGCAATTTAGATTTTATACACTTTTTTAAAAGTTTCTCAACTCAAGTTCATTGAATGAAGAGATTTTTATTTCATTTGATAAGTATTTTATAGTGAAATATTTTCTCACACCAGCTTCAAATTGATTCATTTTAAAAAGTGATAATAGATATTCTCTTTGCTTTCTAATTACAGTCTTTTAGTTTCCTTTTAATTACACAAGTATTATAATCCAGATTTCTTTTCTTTTACATGTTTTGACTAAAAAATCAATAAAAATAAACCTTTACTCTTCACAAAATTTATTTTTTGAAAACTTCTGCTTTTTAAACGATTTTTTAAAACATTTTTCTTAATACTGTTTCTGGGAATTTAGTTTCTGCTTATTTTATTTAGTTTTGGAAAGTATCATATTAAATTTGGCCATGTGTAGATATTTAGCTTAAAATCTTTAGCATCAAAATGCTTTATTTCGAAAACATGCACAGAAAAAGGAAATTCACTTTTGCATAATTTCAAATTCCATTAAATGTATATTTTTCAGTCTTTTCAAATGACAAAAGTGAAATTTTAAATAGTTATGCATTCTGTATTAATAGTTCAACAGCTAGGAAAACCAATATTCTGGGTGGTTAATGTTAAGTTTAAGGTATGCAGCCATTCCTCTTGCATTGAAAATTCATAGCTGCCAAAAGGAAGACGGTTTAGCAATGTGTTTACATTGCAAAAATTCTTGTTTTTGGAATTTCAAAAAAAAAAAAAAAAAACTCGATTCCTAACATTCAATGAAAAAGTGTAGCTATTAGGTTCCCGCTTTGGTGAAAGCAAAGTCACGGATGTTTTTTCCAAGTTTAAATTTGCCCGGAACCCACTTGCGATGTCTCAGACACCACGTGCGCAAGAGAACAATAAAACGTTCACTGCATACCTAAAACAAATGTTCTCACATCGCAAAACCATCTTGCTCTTGGCGACAAAAAGTTGGCGATGCAAAGTGGCGAGGAATGGCTGCATACCTTAAAATTAACTTTTAACTTCTGGAAAAACCAACTGGTCACCAAAAGTGGCTATTCCATAAATGAAATGATTTCAGTTAATGGTATGTTTTTATAAATAACTATTTTATTGTATGTCCAGTCTTCCACAAAGTTTTGATACTAAAAAGAAAGAGGAACACTGGGTACCTATCCTGCCAGTAGATGACAAAATCTGCATAAATATAATGTTTACACATTAACACCTTGTTGGTTGAAACAAATGTCTCGCTGGTCTACAAGATGATGAAAATCATCTGTACTAGTTTTATGTTGCATGCAGAACCATTCTGCAATCTCTAATTTCTCATCTGCAATATCAATTATTCTCCTTTACAAAAGAATCTACGGCAGCAATCATTTCGACTTGACCCTGCCATGTCAGCTATACTCACATGTCCATGATTAAAATCATGGCACTAATTGACATGCACCTAATGCCATAAATATTCTTCATCTGATGATAAATGTCAGTTCCACTAGCACTATCTGCCGACAAATATTGGATTATGAAAACTCACCACTGAGATTATTGGGCACCGAGATTGTTCAAAGGAATCCATGGTATGATGTTACTTGTTTTGCTGCCTCTGTTTCACTCAATTACATAACACTGCTAACTGAGTTATACCTCAAGTGACCATTTATTTTCCCCTTCAAAACGGGACATTATTTTAATTTTTAGGTAATATTATGCTAATTTAAGAAAATGCATATTTCTTCAGTTTTCTATTTATTAATGAAAAGAACAGGAATGAACACATGAAAATAAATAAGGAATGTGATCTTGAATTTTTTTGAAGAACACATTTTTGCTTCAGTATATTTGGTGTTAATGTGAAAAAATGAAATTATTGGCAGGATTTCTTAAAATTTACTTCGGAAATTAATGTTGCTTTATAAACTCTGAGTTGCAGCTGTGTTATCTAGCTCGTCCACAATTTATTCATAAGATAAAAAGACCCTTGCTACAGGTGCATTAGTGTCAGGAAGGCATAGAATATATTCAATAATTATACAAAAGTTCATATGATTCAAGTTATTGGAGTGAAAGTGTTTGGACAATTCCACCCAACGACTTTCAGTTTAAATATTCCCAGTATCATTCTGTCATTTCATGCAGTGTAATGAAGTTGAACTAGGTGCGAGATAGGAGACTTCTGACCAACTTACATATGTGTGACATGCACAGTACATGATCCATCATCACCAGGCTACTAGACATTACTGCAGGATTTTTTCATTTTTGGCAAATTTTGTAACTGTTATTGTGGGTCGCTCTCTTTCTGAAAACGGGACATTTGGGCACCCCGAAGCTGTGCTCGGGGACAACGGGACAGGCTACCAAAATATGGGATGTATGGTCACATTAATTATACCAGATTCATCCTGAAATATACAGCCATCTACCAGAGGAATCTCAAAGTTCTGACACTGGCAATAATGACACTAGAACCACAGTTCCACTGTCATTTAGTATATAAGATACTGATAATATTTTCCATAATGAATAAAAAAAATTAAGTATATACATTTAAGGATCACATACAACAGTTAACCCTCTATCAGGCACAGCTCGGACATTTTCAATCCCCCCTCCACTTCCAGAAAGTTTAGAAGCCTGTCCTTCCAAGTAGTCATTCTTTACCTGTTGTTTGACCTCCCCTTAATTCAATTGACTTGCCTGCTACATGGATGGCAAATATCACCAGGCACACTGCACTCGAATTCATCACATATATGACAGTTGGTAATAAACTTTTTTTTATATCACAGATGTATTTATATAAAATTTATTATTGTAAAAACAGATTGCCCCCAAAATTTGTTTCTGTCAAATGAAAGAAACAATACACCAGCAAGTTTGGTTTCAGTAATGGGAAAACTTTGGTGTCCATACGTTCTCGAAGTAAAGAAGTATGTGGTTCTTGTGTTTTCGCTTCATGATCACTTTCTTGCAATGATATCCCTATTATTTTCTGTTAAGCCCTCCCCATGAAGGTCAGTGATTAATTTTAGAATACTTCATTCCCAAATGAAGTTACCAATTAATGGGTATTAACAATATTAATTATAAGATTATTTAACCTGCACCTGCCAAGGGTATTGTGCCAAATGGAAGGTTACGATAAACTTAAGTAACAAATGTACCGAGTTTAAATCAGCAAAAATTATTTATCACAAACATTTCCATGTGCAAGATGCTGCTATCTTTCTTAACTGTTGTCAAAATGATCTATGATGAATCATGTTACAGCTAAAGTTCAACATTATTTATTACTGGATAAACGAATAACACAACAGAGAGAAAGTGAAACAGAAAAACTCAATTAATTAAAAATATTATAAAAGTGACAAAAAATTTAGAGTGAGGTAAACAAGCATGTAAATCAGGAAGGGAAGAATACATATTAGTATGAAAACTACTGAAACTAAATATTATATTTCATTGTTGCATGTATTTTTTTTTTTAGCAATGATCAAATTACTTGATAATGATTTTTCTTTCATTTGCAACAACTATTTCTGAATATTTACCTCAGGTTTAGCTGATTATCACAGGAATGTAGACATTAATTTTTTTGGCATTTTAATATCTTTTAAAGGTAGATATCACCTTTCTACTACACACTACGTTTTTCAGAAATATATCAGATTATTCAAAACAATATCAATAACCTATGGAATTAAGTTTCAGCATATCATCCCAATATCAACAAGTACAAGTGAAATAATTTAACAAAAGATATTAAAAATTAAACAGAATGGTGCAAAAATGCAGCAACTTCCAATAAAATACAAAAGAAAGATATTTAATTACAAAAAAGAAAATACAGAAGAAGTAAACAGTAGTGATAACAAATATACCTTTTGAGCACAACACAGCAGCATCCAGTGATTGCATTAACAATATTGTCAAAATCAACTAACCAATTAAGATACAATCAAACAACAAAAAACATGTTTCAATAAAAATTAAAACACATTAAGATAAATCAAATAAAATGGGAAAAAATGGGTGAGAATTCGAATGGTGAACTTTTTCAAAGTGCCACTCGTCATTGAAGTTCTAATATGGATACATTTTCTGTCAAGGGAACAACTTAATAGCCAAATAATAGGCTACAGACAGAATATTATTTGACTATTAAGTCATTCCATCGACAGAAAACTTATCCATATTAAATTAGAACCAAGATGGCGAGTGGCACTTTGAAAAAGTTTCCCATTTGAGTTCTCATCCAATTTATTTGTATTATCTAAATATGTTTTAATTTGTATTAAAGCATGAATTTTGTTGTTTGTTTGTACCTGAATTAATTAGTTGATTTTAGACAATATTATTAATGCAATCGCTGGATACTGCTGTGTTGTGCTCAGAAGGTATATTGTCATCACTGTTTACTTCTGTTTCTTCTTTTTTGTAATTTAATATCCCAATATTAAATAATTTTAACATCATTTAAGTATCGCAGCTCTATGCAATACTTCAGGAATTTCCTGTTTCACCATACTGTATTGTAAAATATTTTAAAGACATTAAGGACATTATATTTAAGAACCACATGGAACCTTTTAAACTTACACATAAGTAGAAAACTAAGGTGTAAGAAAGACAGAGCTTAAATTAATTCTACCTGAAGTAAATATGTCAGAAGATTTGTTATTTATAAGTATTCCGATATTTTCGGTTTCACTACTGAAGTCTATACTGTTTGGTTGTAGCTTATTGGCACTGAATCCACTTGGTCTATAAAGTTAAATCAGTATTTTAGAATTTCTGCCATAAATAGGGCATATACACAGTAACAGAAAATACTAAAACATGCGTAATATTTCACACGCACAAAAATTTATAAAAATAACACATTCCTCAAAATACGAAAGAAGCGAAATCTGAAATCAAAACAACAATAAATTCAGCATGACAATAAAACGAGTCCCAAATTGACGAATCTAGGTTTTGAACAAGTAAATACCACAGAGAAAGAGTCCTTCTCTGTGGTAAATGTTTGGATTTCTGTTTTATTGACCTCTATTTTAATTAATTATATTAGGCGTCTTTTACTTATTTTTAAATTTTTTTACTAAACAAATTTCTATCATAATGTTTAATAATGATAAGGTGATCTTGGCGTTCTTTTGAATATTAAAAGACATATCACATAGAATACCTCTTTCTGAAATTTTTTAAAAGAAGTTAAACAGTATAAATGCTTCAATAGTATTTTATTTAATTTAATTATGTATTCTTCTATACAAAACTTTCTTCTATAACTCTTTCCGTTGAGTCTTTTTTTTTTTTTTTTTCGTAACACCTGTTGACCTGAAGTTTAACTCTATCTGTACCTGTGTATCAGTTTGCTTGTTTTTGGTTGGTGACAAAGTTGTTTTTTTAAGTTATGCCTATCGGCGATTACACGGACGTGAAATGTATATTTATGTTTCAAGAGTTACAACTGTTGATTTAAATTTTTGTTAAAAGTTTATATTATGGGTTTATAATGTAAAATTCATGGAAGGATATGCTTTAAGTGTTTAATCTAATATGAAATGGATGAATTGTATTCCTTAATTATGAAAATTTAGTATAGAAACTACTATTTTTTTATTTCTTGACCCGTCCTGAAATGGCGTTTCTATGTCCAGTAAGAATACGACGGGGCAAACGAAAGAAAGGTAGATTATTAAATTTTTTATGGTTATCGTCCTTTTGATTTAATTATACCTTTTCGAAATGTTTGAGGTGTATAATTTTAAAACTTTGAAGTAAGTTGTGTTGCATAAAAGGTTTCGATTTTGATCTTTTTCGATTACCGAGTAGTTGCAGATTATGCATGTATGATATTAGAAAATTGTATTTTTAACTGATAAGTATGACTCGTATTAACTATAATTATGTTGATAAGGTATTATTTCGTTATATTTTATTTTGGTATATCTTTCCTACGGTAGAGAATGTGTTATCCGTGATTTTCTTCTACTAAGTTTATAGTATGGAAAATTTTTATATTTTTTTTTATTGTCGGGAACTATTGACTTTGTTTAAATTCATGATAAGTTATCATAAATAGTATTGATCTGTTGAAATGTAGCCTGATATATATGATATTTAAAATAAAATTTGCATTAATTGTTATGTGTTGATTCTTTGTCAGCCTAAGTTGTCAAATAAATATTCGTTGATAATGCGAATTCTTGTCTTTTTTAATGAATTATTGATTTAAAATATTAAATATAGTATGAGGCATTAATTATTTTCCAGTTTAAAAAACTGAAATATTACATATTGTTTATTTTTAAATGTTCATCTTTGGTCCTATATGTGAAATGTTTCTAAAATTTTATATTCTTGTTATAGTTCTTATTGTGTGCTCTTTTTTTTAAGTTTAGTTTTACTTTTTCTTATATTTTAATTGCAGAGTCTTTTATTGAATTATAATTTGGGAGCTTTGTTTTAGGATAATAGTTTATTATATTACAACACAGTTCATTTAGATTAGATTTCACTTCTTATGATTGTGTTTATTAAAAATATGTTTATCGATAATGAGAGTTAATAATAAATTTTTCATTGTTTCATGTTACATTTCTAGTTGAAACATTAAATTTTTAGTTTCTTTAAATACCCTTATTTTTGATAAATTAATTTTTGCTATGCTTTTAAAACTCTTACTCGTGTTCTGTAAAAAATGCTTGAAAATATTTATCAAGTACTATAGAAAGCAGGGAACTAAAAGAAAATATATTTAACTGCACACAAGTTAAAAAATAATGCAGATCTTATAAGCTTTAATGTAGGATATTTTTAATGCAATATGCACTTTTATTCAAATTTAAATGATTCATAGCATCCACTGCACTTCTGTGCTAAATCATATCCTACATTTATAATTTTATAAATTACTTTGTTTTCATAATAAATTAAGAATTTCTTTACTTTTTTAATAGGGTAAAGATTAAAAATAATTCAAGTGTGGTGGAATAATTTAAGATTTACTTATTGATTTGAACATTTTTTTACACATCCATCCACATATTAATAGATATCCATCCAAGGAGTGAATGTAGGTACTTGATATGTGAATCACATGGGACATGGTGAGCTTTCTGTTTCCACATACTTATTGCTTTTAATGCTAAACATTTTTATTTTTATGATAACAATAGAATATTTTATTTGTGCATATTTATATTAAAAAAATCTTAACGTTTGTTGTATGTTTGTTCCAGCATCGTGTTGAAATGGCTAGAGTAATTTGATGTGCATGTTCATCTTTTGCTGACTAAAAATGCTGTAAGGGTAAATCGATCCCACCCCACCATTTCAGGAAAGGGTGGAGCTGAGTTGTAATAATAACTAATGCCAGTTTACATGAAATTTGATTCTTATGCTTCAAACTGTCTAACTAAAAATATGGTGTAGTTAAATATTCTGTCTAATCAAAACCTGAAGATGACATGTCCATCCCCTTCCATCCTGGAAGGGTAGGGATGAGACATTTCAATAGACATAGCAAATAGACTTAGGTAGGGGATTACAGCCTTTGTTGCTTCAAATCCCATAACTCCTATCATTCAAGTTCAAGACTTAGGTTGAAATCTGTTTTCATGTTTCAACCAGGTCAATAAATATTCCTAAACTTCCCCTTTTTCTGGTGGAATGGGGTTGAATCTTTTAAATGTATTTAAGAAAATGAGTTGGTTGATAATTTTTGATGAAATTTGATTCCTATTTTCTAACCTGCCCAGGTATCAATTAGAGATATAATGAATATTCAGCCCTTTTGCCAAATACTAAGCAGATATTTGGCTGAATATATTCAGGATAATAATTTCCTTAAATGTACTTTTAAATACACATTTAACAAAGAATATTGCATAATTACAGTTACACAATGAATAGGTACATTTAATAAAGTTACATATTTTATCATTGCAAAATCTGAAATTATGATGCAATAATTTTTCGGGAGGGAGTCTGTTCCATTTAGTTTCCTACACATATAAATACCAACTAGGGATGTAACGAATATTCAGTATTGGACCTCTTCGGTGCTTTACTGAATATTCGATCTGGCCAAATGCTATGATAATGGTCAGAATAAATTCAAAATAAAATGTTTTTAGAAAAATGTTGTTTTAAATATATTTTAAAAAGAATATTGCAGAATTACATTTTGATATATTTAATATAAAAAAATCTAATATTTATCCAATTTTAAGTTGCATAATACATAAGATGTATTTAATGATGTTGCATATCATTTATAGAAGTCTGTTCCATATGGTTTAATATTATATTACCAGGTTCAGAAAATAAACGTTCCCGAACATTGGAAATTTTTCTGCATTTTTTTCCACCAATTAAGTGGACACTCCATCCTATCTATTAGAAGTTATTTATCAAAATAGTAATTTACTTCTAGTAAT
Organism: Araneus ventricosus; assembly: GCA_013235015.1. Classification (NCBI taxonomy): domain Eukaryota; kingdom Metazoa; phylum Arthropoda; class Arachnida; order Araneae; family Araneidae; genus Araneus; species Araneus ventricosus. The sequence continues at coordinate 4,591 of BGPR01000512.1, read as the reverse complement.
TTTAATTTATCTATTTAAATTTCTTTTGTGTTTGTCATTGTCATGCAAACAATGATGACTTTTATTTCTTTGAATCAATCCCAAAATGAAGAGAGTTTCTAATTATTGGAATTAAGTTATTTAAAATATTACAAATGTACATAAAAGCATTAACATTTTTTTAAATATACAAATAATACAAAAATCTTTTTTTTATTCTTAATTTTTTTTTCTTTTAAAATTTGAAAAATATTTCATGTACAATCAAAAGTTAATTGTTTTTACAAATTTGGTTTTCTGCCAAATCGCTATTCGTTACATCCCTAGTATAAATATAGTGGATTAAGGATTAAATGTTCTCTCTTCAGGATAATAACTATCTCCAATCCCCCCCTTTTGGTTAGAGCGATATTCAATTATTTAATTACTCATAATAAAGGGATCTTTTGAAGTGAATTTAATTCTCATGTTTCAGCTTGTAAAACTGAAAGTTTAGTGAGGTTCAGTCTTCTTTAATCAAAATACCAGGATGATAACTACCCCAATCTCCCCCTTTCAGATAGAATGGGGCTGAGTCTTTTGAATACATGCAGGGTATTGGGACAAAATGCATCTAAAAGTAATGGTTTATGTTTGGATAACCATACATGATTAGTAATGAAAGTGCTCCACCATCAATAAGTATGCTTGTTCTGGATACCTCAACCACTTTTAATTTAATTTGGAACTTGGTAATCATGTTTTCTGTTGTTCAAATTAAGAATATTGAAATGATAAACGAACTCTTACTCGCCCGCAAATGAAGGAAATTTATCATATTTTTAATTAGTGCATTATTTTATTAGAATTTAAGCAATATTCCATCAATGAAATAATATTAATGGTACAGCTTTGATATAGGACCCCATTGGTGATATATTTTGTTTCGGCAACTTTTTACGTTTGGCGCCAGTTGTGGGTGCCATGTTTGGCTAGGCAACCAAAAAGTCACCAATTATACAAAATATCGCCAATGGGGTCTTATATCAAAGCTGTTTCATATTAAGACTATGTTTTTCATGTACTATGTTATTCATAAATACTGGATGTGGCATTGGTGCAAGAATTATAAACAGAACAATATTTGTGTTCAGAAAATGAGGTGCTGTTGTTTTCTATTGTTTAAATTCAACTACTGTATCTCCAGACAATTTACATTGTATAAACTTTTCATTGTGATTTTGATTAATGTTTCTTGTTATTATACTGTCATAAAAAAAAAATTAAGTCTTCTGCCCCTGTCTTTCTCTTATACTTATGCAAGATGGCACATCTTGTATTCGCCTAGGTAGTATAGTGAAAGGAATCAAGTGTCTATTTTGGACCTCTTTTCTTTGTCCAGCTGGATCCAAAATTTGATTCAGATATCAGGGTTGTTGATTTTTTTTATTTTTTTCAAAAAAATCGATTTATTTGATTTAAATCGGATTTTTTTATTTAAATCAAGATTTTTTTTATTTTAATGATTTTTTTAAAACCATATATATATATATATTTAACATCTGTATATTAGACAATGAGGCCTACAATCATAGAATTATATATATATAACAACATACCAGTCATTAAGCTGTACTTTCTTTTTTTTTAAAAAAAAACATATTTAAAAAAATTAATTCAAACATGTAACAACTGTTTAAAAAATATTTGTGAACTAAATATAAAGAATAATATACTTTTGAAATATAAGACAATTTTATTAAGGAAAAAAGGAGCAATATAATAAAAATAACATTTCTTGACTATAGATATATTATTGCATGTTAGAATATATAAAATTTTTATATGTGGCTCTTCTGGTCAAGCAAATTTTGCACTAGTGAGAAGCAGGCTCTGTTTTACATGAACTGCACAAATGACTGAAAATCCTGTTCCCCCTTTTCAAAAATAAGAATTATCCTTCTCTACCCTTTATTGGACAATAGACTACAGATGTCTTAGGAATGTTGCAATCTTCCAAGAACTAAATAGCATACTCTTCTCCTCTCCCCTTTCAAGTATTTGGATTAGGGTTTATTTTACCTTGACCTTGAGAATAGACTACTTCTTACTAAGCATAAAAAAGTAAAGAAACCAGTAACTGGGTGACAAGTCACTGAAATTTTCTGAAGTAACTTTTTCTAACCTGGACTCAAAAATGTGTTTCTAAATATAATTTACACATCAACCATTCTATGCGCTTGTTATTTATAATAAATAAAGTTTAATATTTATTTAAGCGAGAATTTTAAGAAATCTGAATGGGAAAAAGTGACTATTTTTCAAAAATTTCTCAAAATTCAATAAATTACGTTAAACGTACAAAACAAATTTCATTAGAACAGAAATAGTTTTCTCGTTACGATGCTGTATCTATTTTTTTCGTACAATAGTCCAAAAACATGCATTGAGAAATTACAGCGAAAAATCACCCCAAACAACACAAAATGTTAAATAAACAAATTTCTACATTAAATTTTTTAATTCAGGCTTCGAGGTGCATTGAGTCACCATCAGCTGTGTGTCATGACTATAAGTGTGATAGATTCGCCTGGGCATTGCACGCACACACAAACATTGCCATAAGTATAGATCATAGTTTAAATTGTACTATGTAGATATTTGTATTTCTTTTGGAACATTTATATGCATTACTTAAATATCTTGCATTTGAACATTATTCAATATAAAAACTTTGTTGTCCCCAACACTATTTAATTTTCTCCAATATTAAAATGAAACTCTCTGCATTTTAGTATGTTCTTGCCTTGTGAACATGATCCTTTCACAATATTTATTTTATAAAAAAGGAGCATCTCGTACTTTGCATTTTATTTTGTTGTTCATTAGAGATTTATTTAAAATCTAATTTGCTTGTGTTTTCAAAAATAAAGATATGGAAAGTACTCTAGTTACACCAATTCAATGAAATATGTTTTTATGTTCCATATATTCTTTCTTTAAATAAACATTTAAAAATATTTTAAAATCACTATTTAAAGATGCATGTACAATTTTATTTCATTAAAGCAGATTAACTTCATATTTAAAATCAAGTTATTTAAATCAGTGATTTTTTTAATAAAATCAGTTGATTTAAATCAGCGATTTTAATCAACTGATTTAAATCGCCCAGCCCTGTCAGATATACACTTTTTGTGTGAAAAGCATGAATTTTATTCATCTAGCTAGGTTATAGTGTGCATAGACAAACAAAATTCCGAAATGTACTCTGGGAGGTTTATTGGAGATTCACTAAAGTCTTGAAATCAAATTTTTTGATGAATGCAATACTTTCTCTCTGTATACTGTGTATATGAGAAAGAAGAAATTATTTTTATCTCAGTGATCATCTCATTTTATCATTATTCTAACGATATACAGTTGAGTTTCATTTTTCATAAATCCAATTTCAGTTTGTTGGGAGAAATAGAAAAATAGGGAGGGAGACTAACAAAAATAGGAGTCTGTGATTTGCACTCCATCAATACTACAGTATATAAATTTTAAGAACTTGTTTATGTATATATTCTAATGCATTTCATTGTGTATATTTCCATTAAAAGAGGTAGAAGGTATCGGCGACTCTACATTATATTTACATAGATTTAAAGTTCAATTCCTTATCAAAATCATGAAGAAAAAGAAATATATTCTTATTGGAAAGATAAATCCATAAAGCAGACAAGGGGGTTGATGATTGACACCTGTCTCTTCAAATCATAACAGTTTTTAAAAAAGATACTTAACAGTTACAAAACATGAAATTTTCATTTCATTGCTTTTATTCATATCTGATACATTTGACAAATTTTGTTGTAAAATTGTGTTTAAATTTAATTCCACAACAGTATTAGATAATCTATGAGACTACAGTTACTATGTTCCATTTTATTATCTTTACATTTTTCACAAAAACAATTTGTCACAATATAAATCTTTCAACTTTATGCGTTATTATGAAATTTTGCAAATAGCTAATGTAAGTAGTTGTAGTAGTGATAACTACTCCTAAATGTTATTTGTAAAAAATTTCAATTGCTATTTTTGTTTTAAATTATTACCTTCTGTAAATAATTATGAATTGTTTTTCTAGTGCTACATCACTAATTATTTGTGAAATACTTTTTTAGTTGATAAAACTGTAGTTTAAGTTGTGGTCTTGTTTTCCGCCATCTTTTATTGACACAACTCTGAGTGGCATCATCAACTTTACTTGCGATGCCTCCAGCATCTGAAGTGGGTGCCTCCAGCATCTGAAGTGGGTACCGGGCAAAGTTTTTGAACTAAAAAAACATCTTATAGCTTCGCTAACAGTAGGAGGGGAACTAGTAGCTTTGCTTCCTTATTGAAAGCATAAAAACAATAATTTGACTATAAGAATATGAATTAAAATGAGGAGCAAGAAGCAGCAATGTACAAGATACCAATAGGTAGCTGCACGCTCAAAACAAATGTTTTCTCTCTGTTGAGCCGTCTATCTCTTGGTAACAAACAGTTGGTGGCACGAAGTGACGGAAAGCAGGACTGCACCCTAAACTACAGTTTTAGTTTTTTTTTTTTTTTTTTTTTTTTTTTTTTTTTTTTTTTTTTG
>BGPR01000511.1:509977-528295 GCA_013235015.1 Araneus ventricosus | reverse complement strand
TAGCTTCCATTCTGAAATCTCCATGCAAGAGAACCAGTTTGCAGATGGGAAATCTGTACAACGTGTTTCACCACAATCATGATTTTCAAGCGGAGAAACCAACTTTACCTTTAAGTAGAAGAAATGGCTTAAGTTGAAAGAGGGAAACACGAGACTGATTTTCATCGTTCGCTGGTTCAGTGTCGCAAATATTCGGTTACTGCAAAAAGTTTTTTCAGCACTTTTGAAGCGTCAATAATGTAAAAATATTGTTCGATTTAAAAAGAACTGCAAAGTAAACACCTGTAATTAAAATAATGGCTATTCCTTTGTGATTTTTAAACCTAGATAAATTAAAGGCAGTTATTAAAAATAGATCTTTTTTTATTTTAATTGTTTTCTACTTTGTAGTCTTTAATTTACAATTCATTATTACAAATATTATGTAATCCTGGTTATATAATGTTACAAATATTACATGATATTACAAATATTACAAAATAATTACATAATATTAGAAATATTGCATGATATTACAAATATTACATAATATTACAAATATCACATGATAATTACATAATATTACAAATATTACATGATATTACAAATATTACATAATATTACAAATATTATGCAATGGGACAGCTTATCCAAAATATGGCTCCTTTACCTTTAAACCACAATAAACCAAACGTTTATGGAATCATGAAACTAAATTTTCTCAAATTCACTATTAGATGGTGCAATTGGTATGAAACGAAAATTTAATTAAATTGATAGATTAATTTATATTTAGCTTCTGAAGATATTAAAATAGTGTATTTTCATCGAAAACAGGCAAATGTAAAGTATTTCAAAACTCTAGCACACCAGGAAGATAATGAAATATCAAAGTATCAGAAAAGCCAAATTAAAAAAAAAGTGTGTAAATACTAAAATAATCTACTACTTCAAAATTAAAATAAGATTTATTTTACAAACCCTTTTCTTGAAATAATAATTAGGCTGCATTTTAATTTAAGGTAATGCAACTAATACATTTCAAATTCTTTAAGAATGTCTTTAGAACATCAGAATATCTTTAATTATAAAAGTTTCTAATTTATTCTATTTTATTACTGAATTTTATATTTATTATTGATATTTTATGCAATTATGTTTAGTTATTTTACTTTGAGAGATTTGTTTACTTATAGCATACATTAGCTTCATACAAAAAATATGAGATAAACAATTTATATTACGTGAAAAAAAATCTGCTCAGTAAAATTTGTTTTTCTAAATTGCCCTACGCACTTTAACCCTTTGAGGGGCGGTGGGACACCGTCTGTCCCACCTTCTTTAAGATTTTTTTTCATAAACTTGTATAAGGTATTTTATTACAAAAATTGTTTTATTGGATATTTCAAGACCTCTTACTTTAAAAAAAAATTGCAGTACCATTGAGAATTTAATCAAATTTATTGAAAATAATTTTTAAAATCATGCCCTTTATTGGCAATGATTTTCTTTAAATTTCTAGAGAAAGAAAATGAACTTCGAAACAAATATTAGATGCAAAAGAAATCTTCAATGCTCAATAAATATATTCCAAACATTATCTGTATTTCAAAAGTAATTTTTTTATCAATTATTATAGATAAAGAAAGGTGGGACAATTTTGTCCCACCGCGCATCTAAGGTTGTCAGCCTGTAGATGGCAGCACAAAAATTCGCGACACAATCCTCTTTCTTCCTTTCTTGAATGATAAACTTGGATTTATATACAGCATAATTATAATCACTCTATCAAATTTAATACTTACACAGAAAATAAATTTATATATTTCAGAAGACAGTTAAATAATATTAAACAAAAAAAAATCTGTAAATGCAAACAAGCATTTTTTTAAAAAAAAATGTCATATCTAAATTTATTTTGAGTGGAATTTTTGAAAACAAGAAGCGATCTTTTGAGGAATTTTTTTATAAACGGATAAAAATATACTTTTCTAAAAAGAACGAAAAGTAGAGAGAATATTCAAGTCTTTCTGTATCTCTCAAAATTGAAGGTCCAATAACTGCAACGAAAAGGAAGTAGTTCCGTTGAAGCTGCCCACCCCACTCCCTACTTGTTTACTTTCTTTCCTGCTCTTGAGAAAAAGGCGATTTCCCTAAGGGATAGTCTATTGTGAATAGCTGTTATCAACAATACTCAAAGCAAATCTGTTTGAGCCTGTCAGCTTCCAGCAACGCTTTCCTTCGCGCGATAATTTACAATCGATGGGCTTCTTACAGCGGTGGTTTCATTACAGTTTGTGTCCAGTTTCGGGCATTAGTGCCTCATTTCCTTGACTGAAATGTGTGATTAAATCTACTGATAACGTATTTCTGTTGCTTCCCGAACAATAAACAGTGGATAAGAGTAACATTTTACATACAGAATATGGGTGGTCTTCTTTCTTCTTTAGATTTCAAAGAGAGCGACATCTATAAAAATACTATTGAAGAACTCACCCCATTTGGGTACAGAATGTGGGAAACGGTTTCCACTTCAACCGCAGTATACAGCTTCTACAGCTGTTCAAAGGAAATGTGCTAAATAACCAAATTTATGCTCGAAGTGCAACTGATAAAGAACGAACGACAGCGCGAGTCACCGAGGGAGTTGGGGGATACTCAAGTCCCTTCAGGGGCGGTGGGACATACGTCGTCCCACCCTCTCGTCGAAAACCTAAACGCAGAAAAATATTTTTATTCGGAAAATATTTTATTTTTAGACGATATATCTTCAAACATATATCTTTTTTTAAGAAAAAAAATTTTTTTAAGGTGTTGCCCCTCAAGGGGTTAACATATTAAGATTACAAACAAGCAGAATCAGATATATGTGAAAAAATGCATCCGTAATTCGAGGGAATAAAATTATTTTCGCATCTTAAAAATAAGAATTACAACGTCGAAATGGCTTGTTTTAATAACTACACAATTCCTGAAACGAGCCATTTATTTTAAGGCTCATTTTTTTGCTTTACCTTCCAACATCAGCGAAATACATTCCTAATTCCCTTCTTTTCCTAACGCTCTTGAATAAGTAATTTCGCTAGCATCAAGGGCAATTTGTATATACGCATTGTACTTTTTTTTAATGGCGCCACAATGGCGCCCTTTCCATTTCGAAATATTACATTCACTTTTTTCTGTCTTAATACAAAATAAAGTTACTCCTCGAAAAAGAAGGTATAAAATTTCTTGTTCAAGCAAGGTTTCCTGGGACCGGCAGCAAAAACAAACTTCGGGATCAAATTTTATTACATATCTCTTCCTATATACGTTAACAGAAGAAAAAGTGGTCTTACACAGAGAGCGAAATAGACGGAGGCAAAAATTATTTACGCTCTTGTCCCTACGAGAATAGGAACGAAAGAATAGTAAAAGAAAGAAAGGAAGGAAAAAAGAATGAGACTAAGAAAGAAAGAGAAAATAAATATAAAGACTAAATAAAAAGGCAAAGGAAAACAAAGAAATGAAACTTTGATCGAATGAAAAGAAGGAATCAAATAATACAAACAAAAATGTAATAAAAAAGCTACGGGGAAAAAAGGAAGAGATGAAAAACTAAAAAGAAAAATTAGACAGCAAATTCTACTTGAAGTCGACGACTAATGTCTTCTCTCTCGCGCGAAATAACGCCACTTACGAGATTTGCCGAGATCTCCGCTGAGGATTAAAGATGGCGTAACTTTACCTTATTCTTTCGAGTCGGATGTAATGAAATTTGCAAGAAAAGGCAGCCAAATAGAGAGTAGATTCTATTTGTGTTTATTTATAAATAGTTTTTTCTTTCCCGATTTTATTACCGGTGTTGGATGTGTTGGAATTATTCCATTTCGATCAGAATGATGCCTTCCGCTTTTTATTTTACACGATTGATATTTGTCAAAAAAATCACTGGGGATGGGTTATGGTAACATTTTTTCATATATAAACAGGGACATTTATTATATATGGAAGAAGTTATGGTTAAAATGTGAATAAAGTTAGCCGTTCAATTAGCATGCAAATTTCTCAAGTTTTAGATCTATTTAAAAGTTAATAAGACGGCAAAAATTCCCATATATTTTTGAAAGTTTGAAAGCATAATTTAATAAACCATTATAGTTTGGATTTTTAGTGCGTAAAATTTTGTTTTATCCTTAATAGTTTCTTGGAAAAATTAAACATTCTTAGCAATTCATCGATTTGGAAATTCAACTCCATATTTGAACTTCAAGTATCAACATACTTACTTTTTACCATTTTAAAATATTTATTTCAAGAAAACATACAAAATTATATCTATATATATTATAAAATTAAAGCGTTTTACTTTCTTATTTAAGAAAATTTATTTTATTATTTAGATCTGTGTTTAACTATCATTAATAATTTACTTGATGTCGGACTCTCTCCATAATAGTATAAATTCTTACATCTGATGAATAAATGAATTTTTAAACGGAATAAAAATATAGGGGAATAAAAATTGTTCAAATACAAAACATACAGTTTGGTTCATATTTTGGTAATATATTTCAAATAGAAAACATATTTTTTCAATCGTTGACATTCTTCTTATCATCCAGATTTCATAAAAAATCGAGAGCATTTTTAGAAGCATATTTTAAAAGTCATTATTTTTTATACATGTTGAAATATAATTGGAATAGGAAATTAGTTTAAAGTTAAATAAGATATTGATACTTCACGCCAATGAGGAATTCTGTGATAAAAATATATTGTGTTAAGTATTTCCAGAAAAATTGTATGTGGTTTTCATGAAAACTGATGCTGCAGACCTGTTTTAATGTGTTCAACCATGAAACGGTTAGTATCATTTTATTCCGAGAAAAATTTAACAGAAGATGATCTTTTCTTTAGAGCATTCTTTGAAAAATTTATACGAATTGTATCTAATCGTTTTTACATAAATTTATACCTATGACATTATTTTCACCAGTGTATTGAATGTAAATTATTTATTTAAAATTCCTCATATTTATTGTGATTTCTTTGTCTTTTCAGGTAAGTTTTACATAATGATGTTTCATCCAAGTTAAGAAAATATAATATAACTGTTCCAATTGGCTTATCGAGTAAGTTTTTAGTCCTAAAATCGTTTGCATTCTTTCTAATACTACTGTGAGAAATGCTATGAGATTGAAACTGAATTTGAAATGTTAGAATAGACATTTTTAAATGTTATTTTGTTACATTAACGAAGATAACATTTCATATTATAATCGAAGACGATGTAAGTTGACTGTACATAGGCGACAAGCGAATTTATCAAAAATGTATGACGTAATAAGTATTTCTAAGAGTCTTAGACCAATAAAAACGCCAATAAAGAATTTTATTCGCCAAAATATCGATTATTGGAGATTACGATTAAATTTCGTTCGAAATATCTATTTTTTTAAAACAATAGGAATACGTTCATGACTTTTTAACTGGGAACAATGATAACCGTGTAGTTTTCCATATATTGTAATTATAAAAATATTATTTTAGTTTTGTTTAGTAAAATATCCATTTGGAGCATTTTCAAACCGCAAAAATCTTTTTTAAGTAAACAGAAAAAAATAATGCACAGTATTATTTTTCGTTGAGTTCTTGGTATTTTCCAATTTTCTCGACAAGTTTAAAACAGATTAATTTTTTTTCTTTATCGATAATAAAATTTCTTTTCTCTCTTCAGGTTATTTATTCTTTTATAAACACACTAAGAAATATTAATTCGGAGGATATGGTATAATCCACTTTTAAAAGAAAAGGAACTTAACAAATCTTAAAACTGAAGGAAAAAAATAACGCATTCGTCAATATGCAAGCCTGGTGCTAATTTTTTTCTCTCTCAAAGATTACTTGAAAAACTATCTAATCCGTTTCTTAATTAAATTTAGCACGATTATGGCGATTTAGTATTTATATCTGAAACAGATGAAACTGATATACTAAGCTGATTGAGAAACCTTAAAAGATAAACGTTTTTTCATCGAATATAAGAGTACATTTCTAAAAAGGTTTTATCAACGTTTCTTCAGTTTGAATCTGAATTAACTCTTTTAAATATTAAATCAAGCTTTTTCTGAGCTAAAAAAAACCACTCTAATTACTTCTTATAAATATTACATATGAATATCAGCGTTTAAAATTTTCCTTGTTATAAATCTTGCGAGGAGGATTTATTTTATTTGCTATTTATAAAACTCAATAATTCATTTTTTTGGATTGTTCAGTAAAAAGGAATATTTTTTAATTAAAAAAATGAAGAAAAACCGGATTTGGTAAAGGGAATGAAACAAAGTAAAACATATTAATACGATCCGATCAGATTTAAACCTATTTTAAAAGAAAATAAGTTTCGGCTTGTTTAGAAATAATTCGAAGAAAAGGTTTTTAAAAAAATATGTATTTTTCTTTACTTTCATATCTAAACGATTCTCTAATTTTTCCATCTCAGAAGATACCGGCAAAATTCTTCCTTTGAAAAAGATTTATGTCAGAATTTTCAAAAAAAAATCTTCAGACGCTGAAAAATATTCTTTCTCATTTCTATATTCAGAAATTTATTTTAGCACTATCAAAATATACAAAACAAAACGGAAATACCAGTCAGTTTTTGAATATTTATTCTTTTTACTTTTTTTTCCTGATTCAAATGTTTTCAATTTCTAGATTGAATTTCCAAGAGGATTATGTTTTTGTGAATTTAATGATACTTTATTTTCTGCTATAGAAATATACATATATAGACAAAATTTGATAATACAACACCTTTATATATAAAGATGATTTCCAATAACTATCAAAATTTGTTCAAGTGTATAAATATCTCTGTAAACATTTTATGGACATCCACTAACTGAAAGACTTTAAAGAAAATAAATATTCAGAGTAGGGATAAAATTGTGAGATAGCACTGTTTATAAAATTATATACGGTTTTTAATGAATCCCATAGAGAAATGACATACTCTATCTTTCATAAGGAAGGAAATATAATATTTTCTTCTTTGAAAGATATTCTACAGCAAAAAGAGAGGTGAAAACATGTTGTAAAAAGTCATTAAAATGTTTGTATACAATTTAAATTTATTTTTTATATCTGTAAAGATAAAATTTTGTGATCGATTTTTAACTCACTTCTATATGAGCCTGAGTTTTGTATTATTGCGCACTTTTTTGTTCTAGATCACATTACACTATTTTAATGTTTTCAGAACTTAATATCAGTCAAATAATTAATTAAATTAAATTTTGATTTCGTATGCGTTGCGCCACCTGGTATTGAATTTGAGAGAAAAGGAGGATCTCAAGATTCCATAATATTTATAACAATGGATTTTAAATAAAAAAATTAAAACTAAGATAATAATTCTATCAAATAATTGAGCATTTACTACACGTATAAAAGTATTTTTGAAAACTGTTTTTATTAAATTTATCTTTAATTTTTATTTAAATTTCAAACCTGCACATTAAACTATTTTGCAATTTCTGTGCTGGAAATATAACATAGCAGATAGCCGTTAGAAAGTAAGAATGTTATTACAAAAGGAGAGTACATATAAACTCAGGGTAAAACTGGAGTTTACCGTGCCGGCCTGCATCTCGCCAGTTCTTCTTGGCGCAATTTCATGTGCCGTCACCAAATACTGTTTTGGATGTGCAGTACACTTTTTATTGCTCTCTTGCGCATGCGTCACCTGAAAACGAGAGATTGAGCACGCAATGCCTGAGGCATTTCAAGTGTGTACCGGGCAAATTTTTTAACTTAAAAAACATCAGCGGCTTCGCTTTCAGCATAACAGGAAACTAGTAGCTCCGCTTTTTCATTGAATGTTAGGAATCTAGATTTTTAAAAAAATTCCGTAAACGAGAATTTCCGCACCCAATGCCTGCGGCATTTCAAGTGTATACCGGGCAAATTTTTTAACTTAAAAAGACATCAGCGGCTTCGCTTTCAGCATAGCGGAATAATCGTAGCTTCACTTATTCATTGACAAACGAAACACACAGAATAACATACACGGTACTGAACTGATATTCCATCCGAAGAATTCCAAAAGAAGTTTTATTCAAATTCGAATTTATCGGCCAATTGCATGGAAGAGTTGAAGAAAACAGTCCAATCGAAACGTAGCGCAATATAGCCTGATAAGCAAAACGCCGACGAAAGGATCAATTTGTGCGCAGGCGCGCTTGTCACTCGTTGAAAACATCTAGACGCAACCAAAACAAATGTTCTCTCATCGCCGTTCTTGGCGGCAAAGATTTGGCGATCCTTAGAGGAACGAAGTTGGCGGGCACCGTAAACTCCAGGTTAACCAAACTCGGTTCTTTACAATTGCTTTGCCGTGAAATATACGTAGATATATTTGTTCCTCGGAGTATGAAAAAAGTAGTTATTTTGCTTAAAATTTCAAAAAAATTACTCCCATCGCAACCGTCCAAATATATAGCATAAGAGTCCACTGGCCAGACCTTTAATAAGGTATTGTCCTGAAGACTTTACTTTTTTTCCATTTTTATGAATGCTTGCCATTTTTTATCTATCCAAATCATCACCGCACATGATAATAAGGCTCATTTCGCTGAAGCTTTGAATGTTGAAAAATGTTTTTTATACCTACGTGTCTCCAAAAATAAATTACTAACTCTCGTGTTTTATAAATTGCTTAAATGTTCTTACAAATATTTCATAAATAAGTTGCTAGAAACATTGCCTCCAGTAATTTATAGTTTTTAATTTATTTATTTTATCTCCTCCTTGGTGATTTATAATGTAACGAAATTGTCTTGTGGGTGTACGTGAATGCAGTCCAATAAGCAGGATTAAAAAATAAAGCTCTTTATTTTACAAATATTCCAAGAAAAGAATCGTAGCACAAGTATTAAAACAGCACTCGTAAAAATTCACAGCAGAGATTACCAATAAATCTCAACACAGGGCTCAAACGTTTCTTACCATCTCACCAGTTTGCTTGCTGATCAAAATCCAACTGACTCTTCCTGGCTTGAGAGCTTTTGCCTTTATACTCTTCAACAGGAAGTGACTTCATTACGTAGGAAGTGACGTAATCTCTAGAAAGTTCTTGAAACCAGTAGAAATAGGTTCAAAGTTCGAAGTCCTCCTAGAAAATTCCCTTTTGTCGCCAAAGTCGCCAAATGTATCGCCAAGTTTGTCGCCAAAATTAGCATCTCAGGGAAACGACTTTATATCTTTGTAACAATAAGTTAGCTTTCACATGCCATTTTCGTAAAGTAAATCCTAGTCTTTTATGAAACTATTTCTGCGGTGTTCTAAATTAATTTGGGAATTAAATAAGTTTTAGTTGGATCAATCAATGTTCTTCTATAAATTTCTGGGCGACTAATCTTTTAAGAACAAACCGAACCCTGTTAATCCTATTCAACTGAAAATCCTCTTAATTTCTACCTTCTGTAATCCAATTGATGTGTGATTAACCCCAGCCACCGATGATTTCTAAATCAGGCTTATCTGGTAAACAGTTCCTCATTTATCTCGTACATATTTAATTATATGGAATAAGAAAATGCCTCATCATGTTTATACTCGAATATCTTAAAATCATATCTATTTTCAGCTACGCATCGATTAAAAAAATAAACATTACATCTTTACAATAACAGTTACCAGTTAGTTATTATAAATGCTTTTATTAAAGACTAGCTGGCTTCGACGACCAGCTTGTTCACCGGGAATATAATTTCAATTCAATCTGTTCTAAGCTTGGGGTAAGTTTATTTTTTTGAAGGCTGTTTTTCAGCCCGAAGGCTAATATGTTTTTATGTTTGTGTTTGTTTTTCCTCTTTCTTTTAAAATAATGCTTTCTAGATGGTACTGATCTCCTTTGTCTTTTGTTGGGAAATTTCGGACTAAGAGAAGCCATATTTGGAGTAATGCAAGCTTCTTACAGAGAAATTTCCCAAATATTTTGAATCCATTTCGAATAAAGTCCTTGGCCTTTGATAAAATGGCTAGAATGGATTCCTTGTTTGCTTTATTTGATGCTCTCAGAGTATTTATTTTAGTTTTTTGCTTTCTTTGAATGATTTTGATTTCCATTTTATATACAGTGCACTCTCTATTATCCGGGTTAATCACCGGGAGGGATCGCACGGACAATAGAAAAACACGGAGAATCCGAAAACTCCTTTTTATTAAAGAAAAATCATCATCAGTACAAAAATATAAAAATTACTTACATTTGAATGCTGTATGACATCAAACTAGGAATTTTCCTTTAAATATTTACTGCTTAAAAAAAAATCAGCAATGCGTCTTTGCTTCGGCTGTTTGTTCATCTCTTTTCGTATATCGACACATATTTGACGAACCGCAATAATGTCACCGTAATCAAATCCTTTTTGTCCCATATAATCTAATAAAGTTCCCACAGATTGTAGAGCAACAGAATGAGAAATTGTATTTGCTTCATTCAGTACATCTTCTACATCAGTACTAGCTGATTATCCATTATAAAGTTATTGAAGGATTTATAATTTTCGTTTAATATTTAAAACGTTTCGTTTTCGTTTCAAACCAATCATTTTTACCAGTAAAAAATTTCACGCTACTAACTGACGATAAACAAGACGCAAAAACTAAAGGAACACGTGCGAAAGTAAAAGAGGACTAAGAAATTAAAGAAGGACGTATCAGGTAGAAGCGTGTTCGTACGAAAATGAGCTAGATGATTCATTTCTCGGAAAATTAGGGGTTGAACCGGTAGAGATCGCATGTGGAGGAAAGAAGAAAAAATCTATTCTTTAGTCTCCGCCGTCACGGCTCACTAGTTTCACGGAATGAATCTCTCGATCGAACATCAACATCGATTCTACATGCATGTTAAGCGTGAAAATGTTTCTCTTTAACTTTTTTGTGAGTCCGGAATGAGCACGGATAATCCGCGCACGGAAAATAGAGATTATACTGTATTTTAATATTCATGGTTCCCTTAACAAAGTAATTTTAAATTCCAAATCGTGATAGACATTTAACTCATGTTCTTTCAGTAGCCTTCCACCTATTCTGTTCGTTGTCTACGTGAACGTTCTTAATGGAGTCCAGTAACTGTCTGTGTCATGTATCGTACAATGGCATCATCTTCACTCTCTTATTCCTCCTGAAAATATGCATTTGATTTTAACTTTAAAATGGCTCCGCACATTTCACTTCCAGCAACATGCTAGCTGAATGAGAATATTCTGATTAAAACACATAATTAAACGTAAAAAATATATTACCTTAGCTTTCGACAATGGAAGAAAAGCATGGAAATGAATATTTGTTTAAGCAATGAAAACAGTTTAAATTGCGTTGTGACACTGAAAAGTATTGTTGTAAATTATGCCAAATAATAATTTTAAAAATTTATTAAAATTAGAGAAAAAGTCGTACGACAACTTAATTGATATCATTGAAAAGATAAATTTTTGCAATTTCAGGTGGTGTAAAATTAAGTTTTGCGCTTTAATATTTTCGAAAGTTATTAAGGATAAACGCCAAAATTTCGCTTAAATTTTAATTAATTAAAATTTTAAAATAGGGCTCCGAGGTGCACATTCCCATCCTCCAAAGTATGTTTGTACCAAATTTCTTAGCTCTAGCTCGAGCGGTGTTCCCTGCAGAGCGCCGACACACAGACACACACACATTCTCCTTTATTATTAGTAGAGATTATATTTCTTTGGGTGATTGCAAACAAATTGAATTTATTTTTATTGTTATAAAAGAGATCTAAGGTTACATATAAATACAATCTTGCCAAAAAATATACAAATAGCCGCGAAATAAAATCTATGAAACATAGAACAAATTGTCCCTCCAGAATGATAAAGGCATTGAAATCTAAAATCAATATAGTTTGTGTCTTCCATTGTGAAACATTTATATTAATCAGGATTGAGGTTACTTTGAGGAAATTGGCTTTTATGCCAGCTTCTTTCTCAATGGAAAATCATTTGTAAATCGTCTGATATAGTTATAGAAGCATTTTTATCGAAACATGTAAAATTATATAGTGTAATAATCATATTAGAATATTCATGTTGAAGAGTCTTTTAGCGGTTGACTTTGCATTTCAGTGCAATCTTATTACCTTAAATATGCCAATGCGAAATCCAACCGAAATATTTAATATGAAAGCTTTATTGTCTACTTCTTTATCAATAGCAAATCATTTGTAAATTACCCTGATTGAGTTAATGAAGCGTTTTTATCGAAATACATTAATTTACACTGTATAATAACGAAATCAGAAATATCTACGTTTAAGATATATTTTAGTAATTGACTTTGCGTTTCAGTGAATCTTATCATGTTAAATGTGCCATCGCGAAAAGATAACGGAAATTTCTAATTTGAAAGCTACTAATCGTAAAGCTTGCGACTTTGGTAATTACTTTGGATTTCTAAAAATCCCATTATTTGAATTGAATTTTTTAATACGCCTAAGTCTTTTCAGCTGCTGTGCTATTGAAATACTTGATAATCTTCTTTAATGAAAAATGTCAGAAGTCTTTTCAAGAAGACACGTCTTTTCTTGTGTAGTGTACAAAAGCTTCGAAGAATCATTCTGCCACAATATTTTTTACGTCATTTGAGACAAATGAATTTATTGCCAACTTTTTTCTCAATCAAAGATTTGTTGCAAATTAACATCAGTGAATTAATGATCCATTTTTATCGAAATACATACATTTATTCAGAACAACAATCAAATCACAACCAAATATCAATGTTGAAGATATCTTTCAGCAACTGACTTTGCATTTCACTGAATCTTATCATGTTAAATGTGCCGCTCAGAAGATTACCCTAAAATTTTTAATCTGAAAAGAATACAGCCATAAATCTTGCGAGAAACTTATAATTACTTTGGATTTTAGCAAATCCCCCCATTTCAATTGAAATTTTAATATGCCGAAGGCAAGTTCAGCTATTGTGCACGAAGAACTTGATAATCTACTTTAGCCACAAATGACAGAAGACTTTTCAAGAAGACGCGCCTTTTTTGTTCACACATCAGAAGTCAAATATTGTTTCTCCACAATGGTTTTTATACCCTTTGAGGCAAATAAGTTTATCGCCTACATCTTTCACAATAGAAAATAATTCTTAAATTATCCTGATTGAGTTAATGGTGCATTTTTATCGGAACACATAAATTTATTCAGAGCAACAATCAAATCACAACTAAGCATCAGTGTTGAAGATATCAGTCAGCAGTTGACTTCGCATTTCGCTGAATCTTATCATGTTTACTGTGCCATTCCGAAAATTCCCCCGAAAATTTTAATTTGAAAACAGCACAGTCTTGCGAGAAACTTTATAATTACTTTGGATTCCAGCAAATCCCACCACCATTTCAATTGAAATTTTAAAATGCGTAATGTTTAGCTGCTGTGCGACGGAGACTTGATAATCTACTTTACCCAGAAATGGCAGAAGACTTTTCAAGAAGACACGCCTTTTCTTGTTGAGTCTACAACAGCTTCGGCGAATCAGACGCCAAATATTGTTCCTCCACAATAGCTTTTACGCCATTTGTCTTGACAGTTGCTCGAATTATCCACAGGTAGGAGCGACGGCGGAGGCTCGGTTCGATAATTCTTTCCCGAATCACAGCTGAGCAGTCAAATTATCAGTTATTCCCATCGATTCTGCAGATTCCGTGTTCCGCTGGAGGGGCTGTCCCATGTGGGCGACAGACGCCCCAGGGGCTATCACTCAGAAATGTTCTCAGCAGATTTCGAAATAATCGACTTAGCTCTGTCGTGGTCCCTGAAATCCGGCTGCATGAATGCTTTGGAGAATGGCCGGATAAGCACATTAACGTCCAGGTTTTGCCTTCCGGCCACCAAGTGATTGCTGCAAATTGCGGCCGGATCTTAAACGCGCTGCGGGCTTTTGTGCAAACTGGGGACAAAAGTTGTGGAATCTTTTTGTTTTTCCTTTCGAAGTTGTCGGTGAAAAACATTGCACTGCAATTTATTTAAAGCTCTATCAGCGGCTTTTGTATGAGATTAAATGTCTAATAGTTTTAGTGAAATGATTTGCATTCTTGTATTGTGTGTCAAGTCGTGATGGCAAATATCGAATAATTGAAGACATACTTTTAAAAAACTAAATGTAAATTCTGGTGGAAGTTTCAAGGTAAACTAATGAACAACGAATTTTTTAGCGTAATAAAAATATTATGATATAGTTAATCATTTGAAATCAACTTAAATTAGGAATAATTACGGGTTTCAAACGTTCTATGAGCATTTCCGGAAACTGGAGACAAAAGTTGGGAAATCTTTTTTAAAAATTTTGATCTCGGCGTGGGCGGTAGTAAATACTGTGGAGCAATTTTTTGAAGCTCTATCAGCGCATTTTGAGTGAGATTAAATGTCTGTGATAGCATTAGGGAAAATAATTTGTTTTGTCGCATTGTGCGTCAAGTCATGAGACGTTGAAGCACGTTGCAATGAAACATAACAATTGCTTGGAATAATTGTGATGACAGGCTTTGGGTTTATGGTGCAAGGGCTATGATACACCAAACAAGTTAGCGAACTGAAAAAAGTAGTAAACTGACATCATAAAAGCAGTTGGTAAAGTTTTACTGCAAAAGAATTTTAACTTTGGCATGCTTATACATCAGGAAGAGGTAAAATAAAACATGGGGTAAGCTGGAACAAAAAGTTATTTCGACCTGAGAATGATTTTTTAAAATTCGTAAAGGTAAACATGAGAATGTTGTATGTATTTCAGCATAGCATGAAGAATCGGGGAGCCTTCTTTATCAAAAATAATATATTTTTTGACGTCTTCCACAAAACAAACACATACACTTACATCACAAACGTTACATCACTGACTGACATCGAATTCCATGTTCAATCATAGCAACGTTAGCAAAAGACAAATATATCGCTGCCACACTATTTTTATAACCTTTAGAAAAGAATTATTGCCAAACGAATTTTTTAATTAAATTCTTTTTCAGCCAAACGCTATTTTAAAATTAATTTCTTTTATGACCAAACGATTTATTATCTAATTAATTTCTTTTATGACCAAACGATTTTTTATCTAATTAATTTCTTTTATGACCAAACGATTTTTTTATCAAATTAATTTCTTTTCTTTAAATATTTTAATAATTCTACAAATATACATTTCTTTATTCGTTACGAATATTACAATTAAAATATTAAATTAATATATAAATTAAAATATTAATATTTAAATTAAAATATTATATTATTATTAAAATATTAAAATTCGATAAGGTAAACAGGAGAATGTCGACCAATCAGTGTAGCCAATGTAGGTGAGGCCGTGTTAAAATGTTGCCAACGGTGGGTTTTTAAATACAGGTATTCATAAAAGATATTGTTGCAAAACTTGTTTTGTGGATGTACGTGATTGCAGATTAAAAAGCAGGATAATAAGAACATAAATAACTCTTTCTTTTACTAAGATTTTAGTAAAACACTAACGAAGTACAAAAACTGAACAGCACTTGTATAAATTATCAAGAGAGATCGCCAATAAATCTCAATTGCAGCACTTTCAATAGTACTGAAATTTCTCTCAGTTCACCAGCCTGCTTGTTGATCCAAGTCGATCTGACTACTCTTGGTTTGAGAGCTTTCTTTTATACCTTTTCAACAGGAAGTGACGTCATTACGTAGGAAGTGACGCAATCTCTAGAAAGTTCATGAAGTTACTGGCTCTCAGTAGATTTAAGACCACAGTTCAGGATTTTTCTAGAAGATTCCTTTTGTCACCAAAGGCGCCAAAATGGTCGCCAAGGACATCAAATTTCTCACCAAGTTGCCAAGTTTAGCATGTCAGGAAAACAACTTTACATCTTCATGAAAAACAGAAAAAATATGGCTCCAGTGTGGACAAGTAGGAACTGGCTCACCCATCAGAATGCAAAGAGCGTCATTTGAGACTTTTTAAATTTTTATAAGTTTTGATGTCCTGACTGAAGTATTTTTAAAATAAAAATTTGCATGCTGTCGAAGTAAATAACAGTTTTTCTTATCTTCTTTCCATTTGTGATTTTATTAAAAGAATACGATGTCTGTTTCTATTTCTCTTTTAAAACTCGATGAAATATACAGCAACAGCTCCTTTTAAAGGGGCCAAAAAGGCAACTACTTCAGTAACGATATAAATCCATGAGCTCAGAGGTATCCTGAAAGAGTCGGCGTTCTCCACGCGTTGCTGGAAAGATCGAATATCAACGCATCGTTTGGAACTGCAACGGGAATATTTAAAATTTACTATAAATGTCTATTAACTCTCCAATTTTGAGCTGTTTTCAATTGCTGTTTCCAAGAAAAGATTAAGAGTGACTCAAAATACTTTTGAAACGGGGCGATTTGTTACTCACATATAACGCTATTCTGGTCTTTTATCAATAATTTAAATCATAAAATTGTAGACCCCGAAGTTATAAAGAATGAATCGGAGACGATTTCGACGTAATCACCACAAGAGAAGTGAATTTGTGAAGTATTATGTTCCCTCATTATCTCAATGAAATTCAATTTGCCAAATTCAATTATTAATTGTTTTCACGCCTTTTGACCACTGAAAATTAATTTTAATGGCCTAAAGTTTCCTCAGACAAATCAGCAGTCACTCCTGCCAACATTTACAGCCACCCTTCTTCTTGATTTAACAATTCATTTCGAGATTACACAGGGGGGGAGGAGAACTCCTACCACTCGCCAAGCGAGGACGATTTAATCCTCCCAACATAATCTCAAGTCCTTTAATCCTTTTAATGAGTTCCCATTTAGAAATGACTCTCGCGCGCTCTTTAAACCTGATTGGACGGTGAGCAAACAGTGCTGGAGAGGATTTGGAGAGTTTGCTTGTGGAATAAAAACAGCAAAAGTGGTGGAATTCCGGCGATCCCCCATGAAGAGTTCGTTGGGAAAAATGTCTCTAGAAAGAACTAACAGTTCGAGAGCTAAGATAAAATTTTTTTCCAGTGGATTGATCTCGGTATTGTTTTTTTATTGCTGTCTTTCTTTGGAAAGTTAATTCTTGATAATTCAAGGATCTATAAGGAAATGCTTACATCCTTCTTGGAGGTTTCTGTTTTTTGAATCATAAAAGAAGAAAGAAAATGGTTTCATAATTCTGGTTATTTTTTCATTATCTGAACGCAGTTAAGAAATAGGGGACCAAATCCAAAACATACTCCTCCACTCCTTATTTAAAGTGTTCGCGGTGGCCTAGTGGTAAGGTCTGGACTTCGGGCCGGAGGATTCCAGGTTCGAATCCCTATTCCACTGAAGATCCACCTGTATGTGGGCCTGTTACGCGGCACATCATACGAAGGGGTCCAAATGCCCTAACGCTGGTGTGATACAACCCACCCCGACCGAGCCTACCCTACTGGGTTTAAGGTATTAAATAGTCGGAGGGGAAGAGAACTGACCAGCAGCAGCAGGACGACGCAAGCCCCACTCACATTTATTAAAAGTTTTTCCTCACATATACATACTACACCCAGCAACATGGGTGGAAATTAAATACATATTAGCATATATAAAAGTCCCACATAACAAGGGTTCACCCGGCCAAGGAGACAATGAAAATAACAGCATATGGATTGCTGGTGTGGTGCGGAAGTTTGGAGAGGGGATGATAGCTCAGGTTTCGTTCTCATCATCTGGCAGCGGTTCAAAATTACGAGGTCCGTCTCAAAATAGCCCTCGTGTAGCTTCAAAACGAGACGTTAATATAACTAAACTAAGCTCTCTTATTTAAACTCGAACTTCTACCATGGCTACTCTGACTTTACTATCAATTTGTCAGTGATAACCTGATGCATTTTGTTTTAATACTCCATTGAAAGTTCAGGAATTTCATCCCGAATTTAATTTTAAAAAATAAAAACTTGCTTGGCGCAGCATAGCCTACAAACAGGCTCTTATGCCACAAAACCCCAAATGAACAGAACCAAAATATACATTTTGAAAGCATATTTCTTTGCCAAATGATTCAGAAAAATACTCGAATGCAGCTTTTTTAGTTTATGAAAAGGGGAATTATAGAACGAGAAATTATTGTTGTTGTTTAAAAATTTCATCTCGAAATCGAATCTCTAGGTTTTGGCTTTCCAAATTGGAAAAAAGAAAAACATTTTTGGAATTATATCTGTGAATACAGTAACTCAAAAATGAAAAGAGTCTCTAGGTTTTGGATTTCCAAATTAGAAAAAGAAAAACATTTTTGGAATTATATCTGTGAACACAGTAACTCAAAAATGAA
>BGPR01000511.1:481394-499391 GCA_013235015.1 Araneus ventricosus | reverse complement strand
CTCTTTTTATATTATTTCCTCCAAATTTCATAACTTTTTAAAGTCTGTTTAAATTCCCTAAAATGTCCGCGCGAGATTTTTCACACTAATATTTTGCTAATGAATGTTTTGTTATACGATGTTTTATGCAAATTTATAGCAAAAATTTAACGAAATCCAGTGTTTAACAAAAAAAAACTTACAAATTCTCGAAGCTTCCATAGAATTAATGACAGCGTGAACATTTTCTGCGTAAAAACTGACTATACTCTTGGCATCTATTGTTTTGCTTCATTTAGCATTTTTCAGGCATGGAATTTCGAAACTTTATCTTAGTTTAGAATATTTAATGACAGAAAAAAATGACGAATAGAGCAACGATATTATAATGAAAGTTAAACGTTTTTGAGAAGAAAAAAAAACTAGAATATGATACCTCTACTTAATTTTTTTAAAGGTAGTGCTGAGTTACTGGAAAGTAATTATATACTACTTTTTAGGAAGAAAATTAGGAGTTTTCTTTTTAGAAATATTTGAAAGGAATTTTGATGATCCTAGTGATCTAACTTTATCAAGATTTTCAAGAAAAAATGTTCAGAATTCTTAATCATTTAGTACTCATCCATCTATTTCCTCTTAGGAAAGTATTGAAGTAAAAACTTAGTTTTTGAATAAAAACGTCGAAAGAAAATATTTTAAAAAACATGAATCTGGTTTTATGCTTCAAGCTTTGGGTAAAAAGGAGTCAATTAATATGCCTTCCAAGTAATATGATAAAAGTTAATTTTCTTGCCATAACCATACATTGTGTCCTATGCTGTACTGCGTGTAGGTTGCTTTTGTGACTACAGTGCACTCCCGATTATCCGGGTTAATCACCGGAAGGCATCGCACGGACAATAGGAAAACACGGATAATCCGAAAACTCCCTTCTATTAAATAAAAACCAATATCAGTACAAAAATATAAAAATTACTTATATGTGCATGCTGTATAACATCAAACTAGGAATTTTCCTTTTAACATTTACTGCTTAAAAAATCTGTAATGCGTCTTTGCTTCTGCTGTCTGTTCCTCTCTTGTCGTATATCGACACATATTTTACGAACCGCAATAATGTCACCGTCGTCAAATCCCCTTTGTCCCATATAATCTAATAAAGTTTCCACAGATTGTAGAATAGCAGAATGAGAAATTGTATTTCCCTCATTTAGTACATCTTCTGCATCAGTACGAGCTGATTATCCATTATCAAGTTTTTGAAGGATTTCTAATTTTTGTTTAACATTTAAAATGTTCCGTTTTGGTTTCACACCAGTAAAAAATTTTTACCAGTAAAAAATTTCACGCTTCTAACTGACGATAAACAAGACGCAAAAATTAAAGGAACACGTGCGAAAGTGAAAGAAGACGAAGAAGTTAAATAATGACGTGTCAGGGAGAAGTGTGTTCGTACGAGAATGTGCCAGCAGGAAGTGTATGATTCATTTCTCGGAAAATTAGGGGTTGAACCGGTAGAGATTGCACGTGGAGGAAGAAAGAAATTATTCTTTAGCCTCCGCCGTCACGGCTCACTAGTTTAAAGGAATGAATCTCTCGCTCGAACATCAACATCGATTTTACATGAGTGATAAGAGTGAAAATGTTTCTCTTTAAATTCTCTTGTGAGTCCGGAATGAGCACGGATAATTCGCAAACCGGATAATCCGCGCACGGATAATGGAGAGTATACTCTATTTGATAGTCAGTTAACGCTGAAAGAATGCATTACTTTTCCCCTTTGCCTTAGAAACTATTTTATTCTGTGTTTGAAACTATATTTCAAAGACGTATAAAAATTTATAAATTTATATTTTTTGAAATACAGTAATCATATTCAGGAAATTAAGATTGTAGAAGTCAAAAATGATTGGAAAGTAACTTCAGATAAGATAAAATTCCATGAATTGAATATCGATGCACATGAATCGTTAAAAAATTCAAAAAATCAATTAAACAATATATAAGACATCTCCAAAGAATACATCATTTTTACTAAACATTACTGCCATATTACGCAACTATTTCCTGGACAGATATTATATTCAATACATATGATTTTTTTATATAAAAACCTAAACGATTTCAAACAAGCTCTAAATTTACAAGTAATTGAAAGTGTGTGTGTGTGTGTAGCATAATGCAACCTAAGAAAAGTATCTATTTTTAATATTTTCCTTTTTTAAATAGTGCGTTAATATACTGAGAAATATCTTTTCAATGTACAAAGTAAGCCCAAATTCAGATGCAATTTCACAATTACGATCAACAATCATTCTCTAGAATTTACACTCACTATTTAAAACTATGTTCAACTATCTGTAGTTTGCTATTCAAAATTGAACCCATTGATATTCCGTTGCATTACGAAATACTGCAATACTTCACTTTAGATAAATGCAGAAGTAGAAATTTTCTGCAATGTTTAGTGGAAACAACTATATATAAATATGCGCATTTTGGAATTGGTTCATCTTTGTATGGTTTAGCCCTTTGCGGTGCAACGCATTAATTTTTTTGAAATATGATGAAAAAACATGATGCATGGGTTTAGTTTGTTGTCAAGACATAGAATCTACAAAAAGAAAAATTAACTTACCTCCCTCATATGAGGACCCCTTTGGATACAACCACTTTGATACGCATAAATTTTTTGTTGAATCTTACACAAAATCATAAATTAAAACTTCAAGAATATTAGAAGAAAATTGTCGAGTGAATTTGCTAAAATTGTAAACGTCAAGAACTCAAAAACATTCCTTTCTTCGAGTCAAGAAATTTAGGCATTTGAAATCTCTAATATTTCCGATTTAGAAGCGAAATTTCATTGTGCTGCCATCTATATTCTAAAAGGAGTACTATCAGCTGCCTTTTCGTACAATTTTCCGTGTTTCAAATTGCAATGGGATTTTTTTAGAAAATTTTAAGGTCGGTGTCCTGTCTTGCGACCACCACGCCAGAAAGGGTTAATTCAATTCTTGTAATTTATAATGTCGCTGGAGATTTTGAAGCAATTGTGGTATATTCGCATGCATGGAATAATCACAGCACAAAAAAATTATATTCACAACTGTTCATTTTAATATAATTGTAAGAATCACACTAAAATGAAAAAAAAAATAAATAAAAAAGAAATTTTAAATAAACTGGACGAAATTTTGCGTAAAAAATACGCATTAGCATAAAATGCGATACATTGCTGAGAGTTTACGGATTTATTATCAGATTTTCAGCAAATTTTTAACTAAAAATTTTTTTAAGAAACCGTTTCTTTATGCAATATTGCAGTGCGAAAATTTTTAATTCATTCAGCTCAACGGAAAATCATCGGTTCTATCAAACTGTCAAAAACTTAGAAAGATTTTCACCTTTAACTCACTTTCGTCCCAAAATTCACGTTCCAAACTGCTTCTGTATTGGTTTAATTGCACACGGCTTACTATTTCGTCATTACCATTTGATTTTATTCCAGTAGTGCTTGTAATGAAAATGAACGACATCGTTACTCTAAGCTTAAAATGGCTTAGCTGCCGTAAATGGTCTTTGGTGATGGTTGTTTTATTGAAAATAACACCTTTCGGACACAGTTTTATTTTAATTCGAGAGAATTTGTTTTCGGAACATTGTTGAGATTCTTTTTTAATCCAAAGTGGGTAAAATCACGCACCCAGTTCAAATATTGTTTAATGGTTATTTTGGAACTCATCGTGGTAAAGTTTTATTTAAACGATCCGTTAAATTTCTTAGTTTCCTCATTTATGGCTTTACCTTTCGGTCAAAGTATTTATAATTTCTTTAAAATTCGTTGCAGCTTTTAAATTATGCCAGATATTAGCCGGTGCGTGTTTCCTTTTATTATAATATTTAAAATCTATGATTTGATTTTCTAACTAGAAAATCAGGCGTCAGACCATGAAGGTTGCAAATTGCCTCTTCATTCGAAAGATTTTCCGTCAAATTTGATGTGTTTAAATAGATATATATGCGAGAGAAATGTGTAATATTGATTGAAAACAAATAAAATAAACATATGTTTTATGATAGGAAATATATATTTTATTTACATATTTCTTTATTCGAAAAACCTCTTGGTCTAAAAAAATCTAGAAAATCTAGTAGATATAATCTAGATAGATAGAAAATCTAGTTTCAAAACGAAGCGCTTCTCTGCTTGTCAAGCGTTGCCAAAAAATATTATCAAATTATATCATCAGGATTGCAATAAATAATGAGATGCATCGTGGTGTCCAAACTATATCAAGCGCATGATATACCACTGATGTAATTTTCTACTTTCTATTGCAGAACGCAAATTAGTTTGAAATATATTATTAATATAATTAAAAATTTCTCGGGAACTATTGATCATAGCGAGATAAATTTTATATCAATCGATATTTTATTTCACTATTTTAGAGCTATTAAATTTGAAATTAGAACGATAATTACTCTTTTAAATTTAAAATTACTGAAATTTAGGTTCTCTAACAATGAACTAATGCTGTTTAACGTCTCGCAGTGCTATGGCGCGAGTTTTATTGTTGGTAACGTCAGAGCGTTACCGAGAGATCTGGGCTATTATATTAGCAATTTAAAATCTCTACTAATAATAATGAAGAATGCGTATATGTATGTCTCTGTTTTGGTCCACTACAGGGCAGACCGCAGGATTTAGAGCTACGAAATTTAGCACAAACATACTTTGGAGGGTGGGAATGTGCATCTCGGAGCCCTTTTTTGAAATTTTAATTATTTAAAATCTAAACGATTTTTTTGCGTTTTTTCTTATTAACTTTCCAAAATATTACAACTCAAAAATCATTTTCACACTATCTGAAAGCGCAAACAATTACCTTCGCAATGTTATGAATTAAGTTGACATACACTTTTTATCTAATTTTAATAAATTTTTAAAAATAAAAATATTTTTTGGCATAATTTACAACAATACCTTTCATCATTGCAACGCAACTCCGACCGTTTTCATTTCTTAAACAAATATTTAAATGCCTGTTTCTTTTTCATTGTTGTATAAACTGAGATAGGATCATAATATATTTTGCTTTCATATTTTATTTCATCAAGATTCTTGTGAAATCTGTAAACCAAACTCTCCGAGATATCGCTTTGCGTACATTAAGAAATATATCCATTAAACTGAATGGTTACGGTTGCTATGTTTTCATTCTTTTCTCAGCATGTTTTAATCCATCTAACATGCCGCTGGCCATAAAATGTGTCCTATCATTTCAATGTTGAAATCAACTACATATTTTACAAGATGAATAAGAAAGTGAAGATAGTGCCGACAACATGGAATTAGAGTTTGCATGACATGGTCAGTTATTTGACTCCATTAGGAATATTTATGTAGACGATGAACAGAAGAGGTCCAAGGTCACAAATAGAACATGGGTTAAATATCTACCACAATCTGAAGTTTAAAATTCACGTTGTTGAGAGAACCATGAATATAAAATGATGCAAGATTCAATTGAAATTATATTCCCGGCGAACAAACTGGTCGCCGAAGGCGGATATTTATTGATAAAGACGCCTTTTGAACGATACTATCATGAATTTTTTTATTATTCATTTGTTTCCAGAGATTTTGTAGTTATATTAGTTTTGTAAATGAAAGTTTAATAATTAGAAATTAATGATTCAAAAGGTTCTTGTTATTTATGTATTATTTTACTCTTTCAGATGAAAATTTTATTCTCCAATAATCCAATAATCCCAAAAGGTTGATTTTCTGTAAAATTCCTTACATATATTGTGACATAAAAAACGAAACATTAAACTTTTCTGGGATCGTGCGTTTATCTGAAGGTCCGCGCCAAATAAATGGAATTTATTTAGATATATTTGTTTTTGCTTTTCTATAGAATTATTGCACATGAACAAACATGATATTTCCCATTTCGAAAGTTTTAAATTTTATCGTTTGATAAAACTGATTTAGATGAAATCTCTTTGCAACAGCGACAGAAAATTTTCAACCAACATTTAAACGTTAATCCACTCCGTTGCTCGGTTAGCATGAGTAAATTCGTCTTTCCAACAATAAAAGTCATTGCTCCAGGTAAATAGTTTTACAGACAACAATAAGAAGAAAAAGTGAGAGAATGACGCATCACAGAATGTTGCTGAATGTGTTCATTTGAAGGAAATACATCAGACTAGTCGTTTTATTGAATTAAAACTAAAACTGAAAAAATTAATGCATGAAAAACATTTATCAAAAAGCAAATGAAAGCTATATTCATTAAATATGGTAGTTGTGAATGAACAAATAGATCATTTGATTCTATTCAGGAGATGATGAATCTACAATAAACAACTGAATTCTATATCTGTACATCAGACGTATACTATCGCAAGTAAAATAAATAATTTTTTTAAATTTAATTTTAATAAAAAATAATTTTAAAATTTTACAGGGGGAGCCAAAAGAAGTTCCAAAGCTTAAAGTATTGCGGTACAGAATTTATTTTTCGGGAACGTTTATCTTTTGTTCTTTTCGACTTACAGCTACGACACTTTGCCCAACCGAAGATGTGTTCGGGATTGATGCAAATACTATAAAAAGATGAAAATCAGAAAAGTGGACTTAAAATAATTTACCTTTGAGGTACAGATATGCACAGAATATCTCATTCTCTATTTTTCTTAACTAAAAGATATCGATAATATTTAATAAAACTAATCATACGATATACCAATTCGAAAACTTCTGTTTGAAACTTCCGGATAGATTTCCTCTCTCAACCTTTGCTGCCTCTGTGTATCGACAAAGTCCATCAATGAGTCTTAGAGTCAACAGGCATTCTATTGCCCAATTTCTTAAACAATATTTATCAATAACATTTAACAAAACTAATCATAAGATATACGCATTCGATAACTTCTGCTTGAAACTTCCGGATAGATTTCCTCTCTCAACCTTTGCTGCCTCTGTGTATCGACAAAGTCTATCAATGAGTCTTAAAGTCAACAGGCATTCTATTGCCTTATTTCTTAAACAATATTTATCAATAACATTTAACAAAACTAATCATAAGATATACGCATTCGATAACTTCTGCTTGAAACTTCCGGATAGATTTCCTCTCTCAACCTTTGCTGTCTATGTGTATCGACAAAGTCTATCAATGAGCCTTAAAGTCAACAGGCATTTTATTGCCCTATTTCTTAAACAATATTTTTCAATAACATTTAATAAAACTAATCATAAGATATACGCATTCGATAACTTCTGCTTGAAACTTCCGGATAGATTTCCTCTCTCAACCTTTGCTGCCTCTGTGTATCGACAAAGTCTATCAATGAACCTTAAAGTCAACAGGCGTTCTATTGCCAAAGTTTCAAGTGCATCTAAACGTCCCTAGGAATCGATAAAATTAT
This sequence comes from Araneus ventricosus, assembly GCA_013235015.1. Taxonomy (NCBI): domain Eukaryota; kingdom Metazoa; phylum Arthropoda; class Arachnida; order Araneae; family Araneidae; genus Araneus; species Araneus ventricosus. The sequence continues at coordinate 491,966 of BGPR01000511.1, read as the reverse complement.
TTCTTTTCCCCAAATCGACATCCAACGCCCTTCGATCAAACAACCCCCGAAATGTCGAGAAAGCCCAAAAGGTACGACCGACGCAAACTTACCGAAATTATTCGCCAAATGAAAAGGCAAAATTCGATAACTCTTTAGTTGGACATTTTTAACACGTTCCATCCTGTCCACAAACCACCTCCCACCTGACAGGAGGGGAGGAGGGCAGCAGGTAGTGTTTGGGGGGGGGTGCGAAAGCAATTAGTAATCATGGACAGAAGGGGGAACAGATTTTCCAATCGGAACTTCAACACCTCGCCGCGATACCTTGCCGGCTAAAGATCATTCATTATTTCGGTGAGTGGGGCGGGTGACTGTATATTTTACGCATTAGTTTCGCAGTTATTGCATCAATAATCCCTGCTGATTTTAAACCATAGGTGTGGGTGAGGCTGCTTCGAGTATCAATTGAAGATGGGGAAGGGTTGCAGCTGAGTTATTGGATGATGACGCTCGGTAGGTTTTTTCAGAGATTATTTATCGCGCAAAATGATTATCTGGTGATTTATGGCACTAAATTATTATTATTTATTTCACGAAACGAATGGTGGATTTTTAGACGTGATGCACTGCGGTGAAACTTTGTGCATAAATTGAAAGTGATAAAAGAAGTTTTGTGATTTCTGCACCTCCAGAACTAGAGTGTAATTCATAATGATTGCATTGATTACAAGTGATTATAATTTCCTTGCAAATAAGGATAGGAAGAAAACTCTGAACACAGTACAGAAGGCAAGTTTCATTCATTTATTCACAATTCGCAGAAGAGCCAGCTCAACCATTTGACTTTGGCGCATTAACCCTCCTAGTGGCATGGACGTATTTTCCCGTTTTTCAGGTTCAGTTCTAAAGCAGTTAATTCATATTTATATACAGGGTGGTCACAAATTATTGGACCCATTTCAAAAATTAATAAAAAAAACTAATAATGTTACAACTGCGTTTTTGTAAATGAGAGAGCAAATAAAAATGTTTTTTCAGGTAGGTGGCGTGCCATTACGGCGTTCTAAATTTGCAACAGCGAGAGATTTCCATATGCAATGACTACCGATCATCAGAAGCCGATGAACGTTTCCTTTTTCATAAGCTTTTATTCAACTTGAATGTCTTGACCACAAATCGTAAGATCGATTTCTTACCCACTTCCAATAGAGCTACAGTTTTGAAATTTAGCACAGTGGTGGGTTTCCGGACACAATACAATATGGGAGATAAAGTTTGGAAGGTGGTAACAACACCCTTAGACGACATTAATAGAAGGGGGCGCGGCTTGTGAATCATCCCCATTGAGGTCAAAGGTAATATCGGAGAAGAGAGTCTTATTTCGTCTCTCGGTCTGTGTCGCAATTTTTTCAAATTCGTAATATGTAATATTCGTAACGAATATTTAATATGTGTTTTATATTTTAAAATTCGGTAATTGAATTTGGTTTACTATGCCTAACATGTCGTGTACATTCGTGTCAGCAGTTATTAAAAAGTAGAAAATAAAATAAATTAAAAAATAAGGTATAAGTTTTTATTCATGCGAAAAAATGAAAGCAAAAATTGAAAATAATTTTTCTGATTACAATAAAATGCATGGTTCAAATAAAAGCGTGGGCGTCTTTACCTTCTAGCAATATTCCATTTGTTTAAGGAAATATAAACAAAATATAAGGTGCTATATAAGACTTGACTGTGTGGTCAAAGATAGTCACATAGAGCAATTATTACTTATGCAAACAGGCTTTAAACTTCTTTCTGAATTGTGTTTACATTTCTCCTTCCTACCAATGTGTACAATGAAGTTTTAGGAATTTATAATCTGGGCAACAATCTTGAACTATTCTGTATATCTGTTACCGTTAATGTGATTAATCGTTATTATGAATAACAACCGATTAAAGTGATGAATCGATTGATCACATTGACCGGTTATTATGAATAATTACCATAAAATGATAACTGATTTCTCACAGTGACCAGTTATTATTCATAATAACCGATTAATCACAATAGCCTTAACATACGTACTATTGCAAATAGCGTGCATCCTTGTGGACTTTTCAATGAAAATTTATGTGGTACTGTCCTCTGAAAATTATGAATTTTGATAATTTTAAGCTTAAAGACTGGTTGTTAATAATCTTTTTTGCGTGTTCAAAACACTTAGTGGAAGCATAACAACAAATACTTTTTTGGTGCTTCAAATATCACTTGCAGTTTTTGGAACTTTTTTTCTGATTTCAGCATTTTATTTTGACAAATGTAACCATATTGTCTTCCATTTACTACTGAATGGCTCTTTATGTGAGTAATAAAAATTCAAATTTCCTAAGTGTCTAGCTTACAAAACAGTATGTATAAGTCAACCCTATATGAAACTGTTTCATACCTATAAAATTTACAGTTAATAAAGATCTTGTTTTCATAAATTGCTAAAAATAAAGACAATTTGAACAACTGTACGTAATTATAAAATTAAGATATCTTATAAATGTGATCGAACGATTTTTGGATACAAAAAAATGAATAAAATGTTTTGTTAAAAGAGGACCGCAAAAAAATATAAACGAAAGTAATGATAATGAAACTCAAAATCAACTATAAATATGAAATTACTCAATAACGATTTCCCGAAAACCTATGAAATTAAAGATTCTCCGCCAGGTTCTCAAATATCATTTCATTCGTAGCACTTTCCTGCAATAATTTTTCAAGGACCAGATTTTGTCCAGTAGAGATTGTAATTCCAGAATCAATAGTAATTTAACCAGTACAGACAACAATTCCAGGATCTCTAAAACTTCTTAATAATTATTTTCTGAGAATCAAATGAAACTACATAACTTTTTTCTGACTCTGATGCATCATTGAATGCTTTTCTACGATAATATTTCTGGGATTCGAATTCGTCTAGAAGAAATCATAATTCTAGAATCACAGCTGAGTCACCGGAATGCGTAAGTGTTGAGTCATAGATTCCTTGCGGAATGGCCATGAGTCAAGGATAATTTTCATGAATCACTTTGGGCTCCAAATTAGCTTAAAGAAAGTGATTTCCTTCTACATTAATGATTCATAGAAGAGTTAATACACTCCATTTTAAAACTCGTAGCAGTATTAAGACATATAATTACTTTTACTTCATTTCTAGGAAAATAAAAAATATTTTTTAAAGCTAGAAAAAAATACTGTTTTAAAAATCTCATTTTCAGAAGTTTGCATTAGTGAAATACTGGGTGACAATTAAAAAAATATAATTTTCAAAAACTAATGAGTTCAAAAATTTTATTCCAATTTTAAAAGTAACTACAGATATTCGGATTTAGTTTATGACATGTTCGATATGCTTCCATCAATGGCTATGACGTGGCACAGACAAAGAGCAAAATTCTGCAAAAATCGCTGAAGTGTCGAGACATCGACACTACCAGTTCTCTCGAACTTTTTAATCACAGTTTTGATTGTTATAACACTTGGACCTGTTGTCTTCAGCTTGTACTCGGTCGCAAATTTCCTTCGAGCCGCAATCGGGCTGTTATTGCTCGAATAGTAGGCCTTGACGATCGATATACGCTCAGAAACGCTGTATTTGAACATTTTCAACGAAAAACGAACAACAACAACAATAGGAGTGCGTATGCTGAAAAAAAGATGCCAACATGCCCTGCATTCAACCTCCAAGTTATAACTGAATCTCGCCAACGGTTCAAAAGTTATCAAGGTTTTTTTTTTTATTTCTTTCTTAATGCGTTGGTAAAAGCGTTTTTTAAAAGTTTTTTATATTTATTATTTACAATACGGTTAACAAGATGATAGCTAACAGTAACTCGGATAGTATTGCAACATTTATCATTTCTCAACTTATCATTTGTCCTATAAACAAAGAATTTCCATGTTGTCATGCGCGACAATAAATCTGTTCAATCTAAAGTAGTTTTTGATGTAAAACGTTACCTGTGCACTTTTTGAAATTATTTCATTATTTGTTTATCCAGTGATTAATATGTGGACGACATGTATTACTAATATAATGACCCAGATATGTCTCTCGGTAACGCTCTGACGTCACCAACACTAAAACTCGCGCCATAGCACTGCGAGACGTTAAACAGCATTTTTTCATTGTTAGAGAACCTAAATTTCAGTCATTTTAAATTTAAAACAGTAATTATCGTTCTAATTTCAAATTTAGTAGCTCTAAAATAGTAGAATAAAATTTTCTATAGATTGATATAAAATATATCTCGATATGATCAATAGTTTCCGAGAAATTTTAAATTATATTAATCATATATTTCAAATTAATTTCCGTTTTTTAATAGAAAGTTGTAAATTGCGTCAGTGGTATATCATGCGCGTGATATAGTTTGGACGCCACGATGCATCTCATTATTTATTGCAATCCTGATGATAAAATTTGATAATATTTTTTGGCAACGTTTGACAAGCAGAGAAGCGCTTTGTTTTGATTAGAATTTCGAAAAAGAATTGCTTCGAAATTTTAACTTTTGACTTACGTTTGACAAGCTGAGAATTTCATGGTTATTGAATTATAATAAAATTGTTAAACATCGAAAAATACTTCACACGGAATGTTGTTTACCAAGAGGCTTTCTGAATAAAGAAATATGTAATAAAGAAAAGTTCATGTCATAAAACATACGTTTATTTTATTAGCTTCCAATCAATGATAAACATTTCTTTCACATATATATCTATTTAAACACGTCAGATTTGACGGGAAATCTCTCGAATGAAGAGGCAATTTGCACCCGTCATATCATGACGGGTAATTTTCTAGTTATGATAATAGTAAGGATCTCATAACGACCTGTTTTCTTAAGGGTTTCGCATCCACATCCGGTACTTTTCCGTTAACCGACCGCAAGCGAAAAATCACCAAATAATGTAGAATTCCGCCAAATTTCTTACAACCATTCTCTTGGCGACTTGGCTCGCGTTTGGTTCACAATTGGCGACATTTGAGCCAGGTTAACGGAAAATCGCTTCGCGACTTGGCTGGCGTTTGGTTCAAAATTGGCGACATTTGAGCCAGGTTAACGGAAAATCTCTTCGCGACTTGGCTCGCGTTTGGTTCACAATTGGCGACATTTGAGCCAGGTTAACGGAAAATCTCTTCGCGACTTGGCTCGCGTTTGGTTCACAATTGGCGACATTGGCGCCCGGCTGACGAAAAAGTACCCCACATCCGCTGGGTGGTGGCTGAATCTGTATCTATAAAAAATGTATCGCCCCAGTTAAGTGCGTTTGTTGTCAAATATTTCCCACTAGAATATTAATCAGGACGGACCTTACCGACAAAAAAACCTTGTTTTCCCTTTTCCGCTCTAACAAAAGTCCCTCGCTTTGTCCCCGGTGTTTATCCTCTGATATAGTGAATGCAGATTGTTAATTTTCGCTTCTCAACCGAAACGAAGTCGGAAAACTCCTCACACGTTGCCAAGGCCAATAGTAGGAGGGGAGACCACCAACCCGAGACTAAGCACTTGGAACTATTTTACGCGAAACATAATATTAAGATCTTTTGTCAATAATTTAACCGTTGGGTACAAAATTGTTACAGAAAAGGTGCCACAAATGAATGGAAAGTTTCTTACTGGATTTTATCCAGTGATTTATGGACTTTTATGAAATATTTTCCGACATGAAAAGTGTTCAATATGATCCCCATCAGTAACCCGAGCAACATCGCAATGTTGGTTTTTCAACTGGGGTCGTCCTTAAATAAAAAATGTACTTGATCCCCCTGTTTCCATGCGCTAAAACGAAACAATTCGAATTTGGGCATTTATCTATATAAAGCATTGTCTTTACACTTTTTAGAAGTTTTTGCTTATTTTTATTTAACATGACTTGTTTTATATTTGTGAAGATGGAATTATGTAAAAGATTTCTCATTCACATTCTGATGCAATGGGCTTTTGAAATTTTGTACACTTGCGTGGTCTAGATTAGAGCACACTGTTTTAATTTTTTCAGAACTTAATTGTCAGTTAATCGTTTCTTTTAATTAAATTTTGATTCCATAGGCGTGGAGCCACCTGGCCGTGGATTTGAAAAAAAATTGATATCAAAATTTCATAATATTTGCAATAGTGAATTATAAGACTAGAAAGTAGAGAATGATTAGAATTAAAAAGTTCTAATTACTCTAATAAAAGTGTGTTTTATTAACTTTTTTTATTTAAACAAAATTTCTGAACATAGCAACACGTTACAAATTACTACATAGCAACATTTAAAATGAATACATAGTGGAGTCTCCCTATAACGAAATCGCTTGGTTCCAATCGAAAAATTTGTTATAGACAAAATTTCGTTTTACTGAGATTAGAGATTTTTGCAGTTATTTAAGTAAATGTTCCAAACTTTTCAATAGGTGCGATAAGTTCAAATGTATTTAATTATGATTTTCAATTAAAAATGAAGTAATATATATTATAAATTTGTTAAGATTATACTAATTTTTATTGTATAAATAAAATGCTCAAAAGTGAAGACAATTCACCAATTTAGGGAATAATTTGTATTAATATGTACTTATGTTTATTTTACTTGGAAAATTCCGTTATTTTACATTTCTTTGCATTTCGTGATATTAAATTTTAAGAAAAAGTTTCACATTTTAAGAGTGAGTGGTTCCAGAAACAGGCACGTGTGAGCGAATTGGTTGCACAAAAATTTATCAACTTTCTTCAAAAATGACAAAAATCGAAAAGATAAAGGTCTGAAAAAATTCGTTAAAGGGAGACAACCACTTCGTTATATGGAGAATATTTTGAATGTTATTTAACATTCCGATTAAAAATTTCATTATAGGGAGGAATTCGTTGTAGGGAGACTCTACTGTATAATAACTGATTTAATATTGGATACTTTTATGCGATAAGGTTAGTATAGACATCCTGTACTATAATAATAAAAAGAAGAATCTGATAACGAAATGTTTCCTAAGCATGTTCATATCTACATTTGTTGATTTTATTTGTTCCTACATGAAAAGTATCGCCCCAATTAAGTATGTTGTCAAATATTTTGCATCAGACTATTAATCAGGATGGATCTTTCCGACAAAGACCTCGTTTTCATTTTCCGCTCTAACAGAAGTCCCTCAATTTCACTCACCCTGGTATTTATCTACCTCTGAAATAATGAGCGCGGACTGTTACTTTCTACTTCCCAACCGAGACGAATTATGAAAGCTCCTCACGCGCTGCTAAGGCCGAAAGCAGGGGGAAAAACCACCAACTCGAGACTGAAAACTTGACCTCTATTAGTTAATTCCGCCGTTAGTGAATAAAAAATAAAGGACTAAAATAAGGCAGTCGTAACTCGTCGGACGTGAGCCACTTGACAAATGAGAAGTAATATACAAGAGAGGTGGGGTATCGATAGCGGCAAGGGGGTGGAGGGCGGGTCCCTATGATGAACGTGATGTCTTCCACCCGAAAAATAATGCTCGCTTGAATATTTTTTTATTATTTTATGTATGCATTTTTTTCAGTTTAGGCGATGACTAGGCGTTGGGTTGATGGTCCCGTTACGCTTAACGGGCCAGGTGTAACGGAGCACCGCTGAGCGATGCTTTGGATCACGGGTTTTGGAGTGGGGGGGTGGCCAGAGGAAGGTTGTTTCTTTCCTCCCCCTCCATGTACCTTTTTTGTATGTAAGGCCCATTTTTTGGGAGATAAGGCCATTTCAAAAATAGGGGAGGTGCCTGTTGGAATGTGATATTTTAAAAGTGGGTTAGCTTTATGGGGCTGTTTTTAATAATTAGAGAAAATGTAATAGCTAATTTTGCATTCAGTGTGGAATTGCATATCGGTATAGATGTGTAAAACTTTATTTTTGCGTTTCAAAAAGCATTTACTCTACTTGACTGTGTTGCATATGTTTCACTGGATGGCTTTCACCTTATAATAAATCAAAGTATCAACACTTTGGCCACTTTTACAGAAAATAAACTTTATAACCATAAATTGAATAAAATCAATTTCAAAAAGGATCTCTTGTATCCCCCTTTGATTTCACCTGTTGGTAAATTCTCTGTTCAAAGATCGGAGCATTTCCGTCAGGGCCGACCCGAGGGGGTTCTGAACGGTGCGAGGGCCCCGCGCCGCTGACAGAGTTTGAAAAATTAAAATGAATTGAATTGTATTAATTTATTTAACGAAATCAAAATTCGCCGTCAAGTTTTGTCTTCCAGGACATAGTATTACAAATCTTACAATATTTATATCAAAATAATTTATTTGAATTGTATCCAAATGTTGCTGCTGTTCTAAAATTATATTGAACTTATCAATTACCGGCCCATCTGCAGGAAGATCTTTCTCAATATTAAAAATGATAAAACAATTACTTCGATATCTAGCGTCATTAATGACGAACGATTGATTTGCTTAGCCATTTTATCTATCCAATCTTTTTAGCCAAAAAACTAAATCGTGATGCTATTATCAACGCATTTTCTAAAAAACATGCAAAATAAATTTGACAAAAACCACTTATTATAAATCTATTCCAGTAACTCACATACCAAGTTGCATTTGTGAAGCAATTACTTTTTTATTTGCTTTATCAACGATTTTGTGTGTGATTCAAATATTAACTTTACAAACATAATTTAATTATTTATCATGTTCATGTTTTCCTTTAGTCGTAACTATATCAAACTGTGCAATTCAATAAATAGCAAAAGAGCAACAAATTATTTTGTTGTACGACATTTGTTGCAAGGGCCTGCAAGTCAACATTGCACCAGGCCCCGCTTTTGTTCAGGCCGGCTCTGGTTCCCGTTTAAGATCCAATACCACCGAATATCTGCCATGTATGTGGGCGTGGTACACGTTGAATCTGTCATCGAGGGTCAAACATTTTCTCGCTGATGTGGAATTTTGAAGATAAGAGTTGCTGTCTAAGGTGTCTTTCTCGACATTTAACAACACTGCAAAATAACGAAAGCAATTACAAAACAACCCAAGTCTTTCTTTAAACGGGACGTTAAATATAATGGGAATAAATTACTATTAACTTAACTAGTGGTCTAGTTTAGTACTAAAACTAACCTCCCCCCAATACTTGCTCATAAAGTAAAAAGGAGTCGATTTTAATAAAGCTGTTATATAATATTCAATCGATTACGCACTATTTAATTGAAATCGAACGACTGTTTTAAAAATGGCTTTTCATTGTTAACGGATTGAAAACTTTACCGCCTTGTTACGAATCAAGACATTGGAATACTTTTTTGGATTCTGGTATTGAATATAATTTTTGTAGAGTTTAAAAGAAACTGAAGTTTAAAGCTAATTGAAACATTAGTAAACATTTAATGATCATCATCATGACAATTGGCGATTTATCGCCAAAATCGATTCTGTATATTTAAATTGCATCAAGAAAGACCAAAGTTTTGGATTTTAAAAAACGCACTGGAAACGTCTTAGCTTTGGTGTAAAAATTAAAGGGCTATGGATGAAATCATTGGTTGTATAATGACTTGATGGTAAACCAAAGTTAATGAACCTCGAGTATTTGCAAGAAAGGTTATTTTTGCTGTATATTTTTTGGTAGGCCACTTTCTTGTATGCGGTAATAGTGTTCAGTGCATTGTATTGAATGTATTTATGATCTGCTTCTTTCTTTTGTAAAGAATTTCCTTTATTTTTTTATTTCCGTTAGATTCTTTTAAAGAAACTGCGTTATTTGTAATCGCCTTCTTGTTCTGTTCGATGTATTACAAAGGGTGGAACCTACAATACGTCTTACAGAACAATGTTTAATAACACTATTTTCAAGGTTAATAACTTAAAAAACTGTATACATTTGTTGACATTACAGTATCGATATTCAAATGGCAATTTAGACAGTAAAATTACTTCGATTAAAATACCTTCAGTGTTGCGCTTGCTCAAGACCACTATTACCGGAATCCACTAGTGCTTGATCTGTCTACTTTCCCATGTACCTTCAAAGAGAAAGCATTTCCGTAACTCAATGCTTTGTTGCAGTCGTTCCTTAAAAGTTTCCTTTGGGTTATTTCTTGCGGATGAACAAAAGGAAAGAGATCTTTTGTCTGTAAAAGAACACGTTTTAGCCATCGAAGGGCCATTAAAAGAGCCATTAATAGGTCCCCGAGTGAGACTCGGGAATCGAATCTACAGCTTGTAAGGGGAATTCTACAGATGACCGCGGCTCCGCTATCTGCGAAAGGAATTGTTATGTAGGGGAATATTTTGACAAATGGAGTTTGAATGATACTAGAAGAGTATTTGGCGAAGACTTTCGCAAAGCACTGAGATTACCGAAATTACTAGGATCGGCAATATCGAAATCCTGGATTTTCATTAACTGCTGATATCTTTTTCAGCGTCCGCAAGTGGAGAAAATGCTATTGTTTCAAAGGAAATGAACATCATTCATACGGAAATTTCTTCAATTTACAAGAATGTTATATAGCAAATTCTACTTATGCTATTTTTCTATAAGAATCTTTATTTTTCACTTTGTTAATTTGTTTTT
>BGPR01000511.1:464298-476246 GCA_013235015.1 Araneus ventricosus | reverse complement strand
TGGTGAACAAGATTTTCTTTTTAAGCTCTCTGGAGCTGGAAATCCAAGTATTCCTTAGGCTACCATTTCAAGAAGGCATACGAAACAAATCCGTACATTAACTTGTTTCTACTCTTGCATTCAAAAGTTCAATTATTAAAAGCTTTTCCTCTCTTTCGGTAAGAGGCGGACTGGATTTCATTTCCAAGCAGAATGGAATGGAAGCACATAGCAAAACAAAGACATCTCTTGCCGGATTCTACCGTAACTCCCCTGACGTGACCCATCCGGCAAATGGGCGGTCCGGGAAAGGGGGAGGAAGATGGACTGGAAGAGAGATGACGAGGACGAATCTTAGAAGCATTTGTTAAAGGTGCATCTCAACTGGGCTCTCTCCTCGAAATCCATTTCCGGTCGTGTTTGGTTGCGTGGCGTCACTTCCGGAACGAAGAGTCACGTCACATCCTGAAGGCCTTCTCCTCAGATAGCGATAAAGGGGAACGCTTTTGGGCGTTTATGTGGGAGTGGAAATGAGAAACGCCTCAGAAGGATCCTAGGCGTGAAAAGTTATATTTATTTCAATAAGGCTTGCAGGGGGAATCGAATCCAATGGATCGGAGGGATTTCCATTTTTAAAACTTGTGTTGGTGGGCATTTGAGAGAGGGAATGGTTGTGCTCAGTGACTGGGGAGAAGTGCTTTTGTCAAAAAAATCTCTAGATTATAAGCAAAGTAATATTTCTTTAACCAATTAATTCCCCAGTAGCAGTTATTCAATAGTATTTTGTATATTAGTATGCTTTATGAAGTACAGATCTCCTTTGTCTTTTGTTGGGAAATTTTGGGCGAAGAGAAGCTAAGTTTGGCATAATGCATGCTTCTTGCAGATAAATTTCCCAATTATTATTTTGGATCCAATAATTCCAATTAATGGATCCAATTAATTCCCCAGTAGCAATGATTCAATAGTATTTTGTATATTAGTATGCTTTTTGACGTACAGATCTCCTTTGTCTTTTGTTGGGAAATTTTGGGCTAAGAGAAGCTATGTTTGGCATAATGCATGCTTCTTACAGATAAATTTCCCAATTATTTTGGATCCATTTCGAATAAAGTCCTTAGCCCTTGAAGAAATGGACTAGAATGGATTCCTTGTTTGTTTTCTCGATTCCCTCTGTGTTTATCTTTGTTTTTTGGCTTTCTTTGAATGATATGGATTTCCATTGTATATTAAGGGGATATACGACTGTTAAACATCGAAAATTTTCGATTTTATGAAAAAAAATTATAATATTTCTCTGTCTTTTCTGAACAATTTAAAATAATCCGCTTTAAAAAATTCCTATAACTATGAAAGTTATGAAGGAAAATGTATCAGCTCTTCAACGAAAACATTAAATATGGCCATATCTTTAAGGCGCTTTATCTCAAAATGTGTTTTTTTATATTGCGCGCACTCTCAAGAACTGTTGAATATATTTACATAACGTTTTTACCGAATATGTATTTTTCTATGTTCTCCAAATTGAACCACATTTTTGCACATATTTCTCCAAAGAAGTGTTTTTTTTGGGGGGGGGGGGCGAAAAGTTGAAATTTTAACTATTTTTAACATTTTTATTTTAAATTGGTATATAAAATAGAAATTAAATTAATTTAATGTTAATAAATTGAGGTTCAGTTTCTTAAACAGACTGTTTCGATTACTTAGATACCCAAAATATTGTGTTTAGATAAATATTTTATCCGTAATTATGCGCGCAAGGTGACTATCTCATTTTTTCTCCAAAAATTATACCCATATTTATTACTCTGTCAAATAAGTACATCCCAATATGAAGGTTTGAAAATGTGTGTACTATAAGAGAAATGGCAGATATTTTTTCAGAAAAAAGTGAGTTTGTGAATTGCTTTGTTTCAGAGATATAATGTATCGAATTTGACAGCTTTTCACCATTCTCTAGAGGTTTAAGAGTCGTATGTCTCCTTAATATTACATGTCGCGAAATCGATCGGAAAATTATTAAAACGATTCCTAAATGAAAACTTTATTTTTTAGTGCCGTCCTAAGCCTAACGCACCTATTAAGGGAAGTAATGTAAAATTCAAAATAAATAAATAAATCTATCAAAATCTAAAATTATGTGAAATTCCAAAAAGAAAACGCATTGTTACAGTTGTGTTTACTGATATTTGTTAAATGCAAATAAATTATTTCATAAAATGACTGAACAAACTTGCCTCTTTCTTCCGGCGCTTGTCTGCAGCTTGATACGTGTTGCCATTTATTTTCTGAAATTTTTGTGACATCCGATTTAAACATGAGACCGCATGTTTGTGTGATATGAGAAAAAAAACCAGAAATATTTGTTATTGATTGCGAATAATTGAGTATTTTCTTCCTCTTTGAAATTTCAAAACATTGAGATAGATAGTGTTGCTTGTTAAGGTGGCGATATACGAAATTTTCAAAATGTTTATTTTTGCCTCAGGGTGTTCTAAAACGTGGAGATTCATCCAAAGCTCAAGGTCAGATTCTTTCGTACACGACAAAAGTAGAAAAAGAAATCGAACGCTTTTTTCAACCAAGGAACATTTTGATTGAGAAAATATTGCCGCGTTACAATCAACACCGCGCATCTCATTTTTTTAAATTTCACAAACGGAAAAAAACCCGAATTTTTTGCAACCCATAAAGATTATTTCAGAATTTTTTTCATATCTGGTAGGATCATGCAATCTCGTTCTCATATCAGAAGTTAAAAAATTCAGAAATGATCGTTATTGGTTGCGAAGCGTTTGATAAGCGACGATACCTCATTTTTAGTTGAATTCATGAATTGTTGAGTTTCAGTCGCAATTGAAATATTGGTACTTAATACTAGTAATAGTTAGCGTCCGATAGTTTATTTGTATTACAGAAATTTTGTTTTCACTTTCTTTTCTGCGATAAAAAGTTTCAGTACAGGAAATTCCACAATGAATTGTTTTAAAATCTTAAAAACATCACACAACCATCTATTGAAAATGAAGAAAACTAGTCGATAAGAATACATTTAAATCTTTTAAACTTCAAAAGCATTTAAAAGCTTTCAATCAAAAAAATGTGTTCTATAATGAAGTTAATTTCGCACATAATGGATCTCATATGAACTTCTAATGCCTCCGCATTAGATTAAAAAAAACCAATATGGAGCTCCTGTCTTTATTTACATATTTTTGATGGCAGAACCGAGAGAGTTGTATTATCCTTTGTTTGGGATTATGTCCCGAGTTTATTATTTCGTTTTAGTTGCAAGAAAATTTATTTCTGGGTATTCTCTTGCTTTTTCGGTCATTAGAATTAATCGCCTGTTAAATAAATACTTAAACAAATGAATTTTTTGAAACTTGAGTTTTCAGTTCAAGTATAATAATGGAATTTTGGAAAAGAAAATAGTCCGTCAATTAAAATGGCCTTTCAAAATGTTCTTAAATTTGTTTTGATATGTACAAAAATAGAATGATTAGTCTTGTCGTTATAAATATTTTAACGTAGGACTACGATCCTCTCATTGGGGTATCAAGAAGGAAATTGATTCACACGCCAAAACGCCACAAAACTAGGTATGGGAAATCCTCTATATATCGGTAACTACATATGTTAAAAACATAACTGTCTTATTTCAGAGATAAAGGGTAAAACAGAAGTTACAAAAAAAATTGAAAATTGGAAGCGTAGTTCAGCAATACGCATAAATTGGTGATGCGATCCTCTATATCTCGGGAACTACATATGTTAAAGACATAACTAATGTCTTATTTTAGAGATAAAAGGGAGCAACAGAATTTACAAAAAAAATTGAAAATCGGAATTGCAGTTCATCTATTACTTATTCGCAAAGGTTGGGCAAAAATACGCATTAATTGGTGACGCGATCCTCTATATCTCGGTAACTACATATGTTAAAGACATAACTAATGTCTTCTTTTAGAGATAAAAGGGAGCAACATAAGTTACAAGAAAAAAGTGAAAATCGGAATTGTAGTTCAGCGATTACTAAGTCGCAAAGTTGGGCAAAAATACGCATGAATTGGTGACGCGATCCTCTATATCTCGGTAACTACATATGTTAAAATCATAACTAATGTCTTATCTTATAGATAAAGGGTAATAACAGAAGTTACCAAAAAAAATTGAAAATTGGAAAAGAGTCACACGAGTAAAGTAGTCCTACGCCTTTAACATCAGCGGCTGTTTAAAAATACAGCCTCCCGTCATTTTTTTTCTTCTTATTTGCGATGTAAATGCAATCCTACAAGCGAGAATTTTAATTAAAAAATAAATTGTAAAATATTTATTTCTCAAAATTTCATGACACGTTTTATTTTTATAAGAGGTTTCAAAGAAAACTTGAAATATCCTTGAAAGCAAAGGAGAGCCGCGGTGGCCTGGTGGTAAGGCCTCGGCTTCGAGACCGGAGGATTCCAGGTTCGAAACCCCATTTTACTGAAAGTCCTTCGTGTATGTGGGCGTGTTGAACGCCAACTCATGCGTAGGGTTCAAACGGTACTCCTGTTGGTGTGGCGCGGAAGCTTGGAGGGGAGGCGCCAGCACAGGCGACGTCCTCGTCATCTGACTGTGGTTCAAACTGACGAAAATAACACAAGGGCCACAAAATAGCCCTTGTGTTGCTTCTAAACGGAACGTTAATATAACTAAACCAAACTCGGTTTCGGAGAGTTCTAAGTTCGAAACCCGATTCCTTAAAAGAGGGGATTACAGCCTTTGTTGCTTCAAATCCCATAACTCCCCTAATTCAAGTTCCTTAAAAGATCCGTCATGTCTGTGGGTATGATAGAAGTTAAATCTGAGATCGAGGATCTGACGTCCTCCTGACAGTGCGGCGCGGAAATTTGAAGAAGGGTCACCGACTCCCGTGTCGGCCTTGTCCTGACCACTGCTAAAAATTACGAGGTACCATCTCAAAAATGCCTGCCCTCGTGCTACTTCAAAATAGGACTTTCATACAACTAAACAAAAAATACCTGTCTGCACAGCCTACGCCAGCAATTTTAGGCTGAATTTACTTCCTTTTAACAACGGCTGGATTGAACTAAAATTGTCTTTAGCTGTGAAATAGAAATTATATGGAGAGATAAATATTAAAAACATTTTTGATACTTTAGGTCTATTCATCTATGATATTGAACCTCCAAATTCGTGATTTTGAGAGGTTTGTAGCTCTATGTTTCGTAGATTTTTGATACTTTAGGTCTAGTCATTTATGATATTGAACCTCCAGATTCGTGATTTTCAGAGATTTGTAGCTCTATGCTTCGTAGATTTTCGATACTTTAGGTCTAGTCATCTATGATATTGAACCTCCAGATTCGTGATTTTGAGAGGTTTGTATCTCTATACTTCGTAGATTTTCTATACTTTAGGTCTAGTCTTCTGTGATATTGAACCTCCAAATTCGTGATTTTGAGAGGTTTCTAGCTTTGTTTCGTAGATTTTTGATACTTTAGATCTAGTCATCTATGATATTGAGCCTCCGGATTCGTGATTTTGAGAGGTTTGTAGCTCTATGTTTCGTAGCCTGTATGTTTCTTTTAACAGTTGTTAAAATTCGACCAAAATTGCCTCTAGATCTGAAATAGAAATATGCGTAGAAATGTTGAAAATATTTTTAATAATGCGGGTCCAGTCATCTGTGATTTTGAGAGGTCGTAGCTCCTCCAGACTGCTTCGTTCTAATTCAGCACCCGAGCTAGTTGGGGAATAGTTATTATTCCGTGCCAAATACCCGAAAACGAAAGGAAGGCAGTCTATTCTGATAGGAAATCTGTCCGTGTTTCCTAATTGTCTTCACAAAACTAAATATCCCTCATTTCGGGAAGAATCTACTTTCCTTTTCCGCGTGAGGCTTGGACAACGGCCAATTCGGACCGAAATTAACTCTCCTCTTAGGTGTCGCGTGACAGGGTCCAAGCTAAATCCGGGCAAAGGGAAATGTGTTATTACTTTCTTGTGGGGGGGGGTATTTTAGGACAACTAATTTTCAGTCTCCCTCCGACTTTGAAAAATACCGCCATCTCTTGTGGCTGGAATTGTGAAGTAAAATTATGACGGCGTAAAGTTCGCCCGTCTTTATTACGCTGTTCATTACGTTTGACAAGAAAAAGTCAGGTGAATATCTTTTGGGGTAATTTTCAAATGAATTGCGAGATTAATGTCCCAACTCCTACAAAATAAAATAGCCATCATGAAAATAAATCTTTTAACGCCTTTACATAGTATATTAGAGTAAACTTAAAAATTAATTAAATGAAATCACGAGAAAAAATCCTATCTTTAGAACAGTTTTGAATAACTGTTACAATTTGAGAATTCAATTAAAAAACTTAACAAAGTCGTCCACAGAGTTCTTGTGCAATTTAACCCTCTGTTTGTCGTAATATCTATTAGATACTTATGCAAACTGCATTTTATTTTTTGAATATTTAGCTTAAAGTTTTTAGAATCAATGTTGGCCCGTGATTCCCTAAATGAAAAAGTAAATTGTATTCTTTGGTTGTATAAACTAAAACCTTCCGCTGATGTCTAAACAAGTTTAAAGATTCACTATATAGCGGTAAATTTAATAATTTGTTCTGTCTTGTTTTGCCAAAACAATTGTATCACCAGATGTGTGCGTTGGAGTTGGTTCTTACTACATAATTGAGTCCAGATCAAATGAAATACATTTCATTATATTTACAGAATTGTATATTTAATCCTCCGTTAGTCGTAATCATTTTCACTCCTTAAATGGTCGCAATGTATATTTAATCCTTCTTTAGTCGCAATCATTTTCACTCCTTAAATGGTCGCAATGTATATTTAACCCTTCGTTAGTTGCAATCATTTTCACTTCTTAAATAGTCGCAATGTATATTTAATCCTTCATTAGTCGAAATAATTTTCAGTCCTTAAAAGGTCGTAATGTACATTTATTCCTCCGTTATTCTCAATCATTTTCACTCCTTAAATGGTCGCAATGTATCTCTTGAATATAAAATCCATTCTATGATATGTGCATCCAGTTTTGATAATTTTAACTTTATATCTATGAAAATATGTCTTAATGAGAAAAATGAGCATTCTGGATGTAAAATGCAAATTCTATAGCGTGAAAAATTACTTATAGATGCAGATTGCACTCCTGCCCATTAGATATTGCGACTAACGAAGGGTTTATGAGAATAGTAATAAGTAGTTATACGATATTCAATCTTGTTATTATTTGCATACATTTCTTAAATAAAACTTTATAAATGTTACTTAACCCCTTAAGGGTCGCATTTTTTGCTCTCTAATAAGATGGCCCCTCCTGTTTTGGAAAGGTGCTGCCGTTTCCATTCATCTAAGAAGGCATAGAATACTCGAGATGCTTATGGATTATAAGTAATTTTTGTGTCAAATTATAAAGCTTTTAGTTTAAAAGCCTAAAAATGTGATAATGGCTGCCGTTTTCATTCATCTAAGAAGGCATTGAATACTCGAGATGCTTATGGATTCTAAGTAATTTTTGTGTCAAATTATAAAGCTTTTAGTTTATAAGCCTAAAAATGCGATAATTCGATGCAGGCCAATGAGACTGGCGCGACAGTTAAGGGGTTAAACAGGGATAGTTGTTTCCAAAACACAATATCCTGCCATTACAGAACAGTAATTTCACCATCTAAAATCACTCCTTCAAAATTACCCCCCTCATGCTGCTTCATGACACTCAACCCCTTCCTTGATTGGAGTCAAAATTCACTTTTATTAACCAGCTCCGGAATCCACTTGACAAGTTAGAGCACTCCTCCGAAAAGCCATTTGATCACGGGCATAACGAGGGGCAAGATTAATTACCCGAAGGATGGCTCGACGCGTGCAAAGCGGTGGAATAAAACAATAATCCGATGCAGTTTTGACCCCAAACACCCATGCATTACGTGCCAACTTCTGCTGCAACCAGTGTCCAGATTATGAAAATGAAGGCCGGCCATCTCATTTAAAACCCGTGGCTGTCAAGACCCTCTCCAGATAAGCACTTCGACCCCTTTCGTAGACGCAAGGCAAGCATGCAAATTTGCCTCTGCATGCCTGCCCAGAGAATCTTCAGGCCGGTGTCTCGCCTTTTATTAATTTAGGCCCTCTGGATTACAGAGAAAGAGAGTTTGGGCCACAGGTGAAACCTGGTGTGGAGATTCCCGTCTCCCTAACGAGCTCTGTTGGGGGCGTTGAGTTGAGGCATGATGGTCATATTCATACTTTCGTGCAGCGAATCTCCAAGTGCCCGAATGGCACTTACCTGCAATTTGGAATTCAGCGTAGCGAGATTCATTGCAGGGTGGGCGAGTTGTTCGAAAGGACAAAGAGCGGGAGGATGTGCTCATATTTGTTGTCTAATATCTAGAAAACACGGAATGGTGATTTTCTTCCAGCTGGTACTCGTATCCTAATCTTGTTCTGGGTGCTGTATCTGTTAAGTTACGTGCTTGAACTTAATTGAAGTATAAACGTGTTGTAGATACTTTTAATAATCCACACAGGCGTAAAGCGTATCCGTTATTGGCGGTTATAACCGCTCAAAATAACCGGTTTTTGGTTATTCAGGTTTTTTCACCTCCATTTAACCAGGCGTTTATAACCGCTCAAAATAACCGGGTTTTGAAATAACCAGTTTTCGGTTATTCAGGTTTTTTCACCTCTGTTTAACCTGGCGGTTATAACCGCTCAAAATAACCGGGTTTTAAAATAACCAGTTTTCGGTTATTAGGTTTTTTCACCTCCGTTTAACCTAGCGGTTATAACCGCTCAAAATTACCGGGTTTTGAAATAACCAGTTTTCGGTTATTCAGGTTTTTCAGCTCTGTTTAACCTGGCGGTTATAACCGCTCAAAATAACCGGTTTTCGGTTGTCCAGGTTTTTTCACCTCCGTTTAAGCTGGCGGTTATAACCGCTCAAAATAACCGGGTTTTGAAATAAATAGTTTTTGGTTATTCAGGTTTTTTTCATTTCCGTTTAACCAGGCTTTTATAACCGCTCATAATAACCGTGTTTGGAAATAACCAGTTTTCGGTTATTCAGGTTTTTTTCACCTCCGTTTAACCAGGCGTTTATAACCGCTCATAATAACCATGTTTGGAAATTGGGTGCTGTATCTGTTGAGTTACGTGCTTGAACTTAACTGAAGTTTAAACCTGTTGTAGTTACTTTTAATAATCCACACAGGCTTAAAGTGCATCTGTTATCATTTAGATCAAGAATTCGTAAATGATGCGGGTAAAGGGTCGAAAAGAGGGTTCCGTCCAAAATTCTTGGAGCTGCTGACACTATATGCGTTTGTTAAATTTATCAATAATAGAAAGAAAATATTTTTTAAAATCTATTTTATTCAAATATTTCATTAAATTTCGTCCCATTAATCGTTTGAGCATCAATTATTTTCACCGATTTATGCTTTATTTACTTCTTTTGGATGCGTAGGCACTTCTTCATTCCGGATGGTGAAAAACACTTTCTAGCAAAAATGATGTCGTTTCGGCATTCTAGTGTACCCTACTCATAGTTTGTCCTATAAAAATTGTTAAGGAGTTGGAAAAATACTCGTCGCTTGAGCATAGCAGAGTCTTTGCTGGAGTTAAGGATTCAAACTATGGTATATTCTTAACACAGCTAAAACAATACTGCAAGTCCTCAACTGTCTCCACTTATAGAAATGATTTAAAAACAATTCTGTTTTACCTTATTTTTAAAAATGACAACATCTTCTCTTTGTTAGGAAGTTCTGCATTTTAAGCTGCGAAGCTTGCATCTTTTCTAAATTGTCTCTCGTACTTTTACTCTAAGATTCGAAGCATTCTTTCTTTAAGATTTTACGTAATTTCTTTGAGCTAGTCACTTTACTTGACATCCATATTAGCAGCTATTTAATCGGAATCGTATGACGTCGTCTATTCGATTCCCGCAGCTGATATGTAGATCTACTGATTATTAGCAGAGTATATATGCTTGTCTCTACTATGTCATTTTGGTACGGTCTGTAGGTCTTCTAATCATTCTGTCCTCGGAGAGACATCTGTACTATGTAAGCTGTTGCTGGTACTGTACCTATAAGATGTAGGACAAGTATCAACCCTGTTAAATGGAAATGTGGTAATCTGTAAATATGTTCTTAAATATGGTCGTCCAAATAAATATCTCTTTTAACTTATATGTTTCGTCATTCCTGAAATAATAAGAAACGCTCTATCTCATAGAAATTCCACTGCAAAAAGCCAGGATGCTCTTAGCTTATTATCCAGCAGCTCTTCATAACCAGTGTTACTCAAGCTGCCTGTCTCTACTACAAGGATTATAGTTTTTACGAATTTAAATAAGAATGAGACTAACAAGTGATATTGGCAAACTCACTTCCTGTGCCTAATACTCTTATGCAGTTTGCATTTCATATAAAGATTAATAGAACCAGAATTAAAATTAAATCCAGTTAGTGTAACTGCAGTTATTTTGTGTTCCGATATAAAGGGCATTAAGAAAAAGTAAAATAGATCTAAATTTACCTTCTGTAACACCAAAAAAATGCATTTTTTTTAAAGCTACGAAACACTGAATCCTTCCAAATAAACAGGAATAACCGTTCTTTCCCTAACGATCTAAAGGCCGAAATAATCAATTTAAACTATCCACTAATTCTTCCTAACTTCTCCGGAAAATCAACACGACTTCCGCATTACATTTAATAAATAAAACCACCCGAACGGACGAAAAAACACTTCCGTATCCTAACGCAAACCCTTCCAGAAATAAAGCTAAGTAAACCCAACGGAGAAAGGGTCCACGTTCTAAATTAAATGAAAAGAACCTTTTCCGAATAGTGATTGACTATTCCTACTGGCACACGAAATGAAGACTAAAGGCTTCGACTGAAAAGATTTTTCCATCTGTCAATCGGGCCCTGTTAGTAAGTCTACCCGTTTTTTTGCCCTCCTCTACCGACCCCTTCATCCCTTACCTGCCCCCCTGGAAAAAAAGAGGAGAAAGAGCTACTAACTCGTAAAGGAGGATTCCAAGCCTGCTGTCAGTACCTAATGCGCAGGCCTTCTGAGCGATGGACATTTACAGGGAAAATCTTTCAGCTCTTAGGTTGGAATACAAAAATAAGAACTAAGGAAATAGTGAGGAGGGAATCAAACCTTCTCTCTTTTTTCCCTCTCCCTTATTCTCCTGTGTCTTTTATATCATTGTTTTCAAGAGGAAGTCTTTTCACTACTTTTCCCTTTAGTTTTAAAGCGCCCCCCCACCCGAAATTTTTGTTCATTGTTTTATTTTATTTCGCAAATAGTGATCGTTTATTTCGATCCTGTTGAGTAGCGAATGTTCGCACTCTGCTCTCCTTTTAGGTGTGAGTGAAAAAAGGGAGGGGATTACGGGAAAAGGGCTCGATTGCGCCGCTTATCGAACTCGCCGGCCTTTCTCGGGAGTGAAGATATTCGTGGGAAATTCGACCAGGAAGGCGCCTTTCGCAGAGGTTTATCAGCTTAAGATTTCAGGGGGAAATTTTAAATGGATATTTATTTACAGTACAGCTTATTTCCATTGAAATCCGTGCTTAAAGGCAACCAAAAGTAATGACTGTTATTGAGTTTAACCCCTCGCGTATGGAATACTTGCATTCAATTATCGCAAATTTTAAGATATTCGCGGGAAATTCGACCACTAAGGCAGCTTTCGTAGAGGTTTATCAGCTTAAGATTTCAGGAGGAAATTTTAAATGGATATTTATTTACAGTACTGTTTATTTAAATTGAAATCCGTGCTTAAAGGCAACCAAAAGTAATAACTATTATTAACCCCTCGCGTATGGCATACGTGCATCCAATTATCGCAAGTTTTAAGATATTCGCGGGAAATTCGACTATTAAGGCAGCTTTCGTAGAGGGTTATGACCTTA
>BGPR01000511.1:415142-425773 GCA_013235015.1 Araneus ventricosus | reverse complement strand
AGACAGACACACAGACATAATTCCAAAATTGTATTTTTTGGACTCAGGGCGGTCTAAAACGTGGAGATTCGTCACGAATTTTTTGATGATTACAATACTTTCTCTTTGTATACTTCGTATGCGAGAAAGTAAAAAATAATTTACCATGATAATCACTTGGAAACAAATTTATTTTTCAACATAATCTCCACCAATGTTGATGCACTTATCCCATCGTTTTATCAGCGCCCCAATTCCAGCTGCGTAAAATTCTTTGGGTTGCTGTCTCATCCACATTAGGACTTCGAGTTGAACGTCGTCATGATCTGGAAAGTCTTTGCCTCCAAGATGTTGTTGCAGTGGATCAAACAGATGACAGTGCTATAGCAACCAGACTTAGCCCCAAGCGATTTTCATCTGTTTTGTCCACTAAAACAACATCTTGGAGGCAAACAGTTTTCAGATGATGACGACATTCAACACGAAGTCCTACTGCGGATGAGACAGCAACCCAAAGAATTTTACGCAGCTGGAATTGGAGCGCTGATAAAACGATGGAATAAGTGCATCAACATCGAGAGATGGAGATTATGCTGAAAAATAAAATTGTTTCCAAGTGATTATCATGGTGAATTATTTTTCTTATCTTTTGTGACTTACTTAATGACTTACCATCGTAATTCGCTATTTCTCCTGTAAAACTGTTTACACATCACTGTGTCACTTATGGCAGGAGTATCAGTTTCTGCTGTTAGAGTCGAAACATCAGAGATTTTTGAGTTATGATGGTTATGAATAACATGATGAACCGTAACTTAATAAAAATATAATAAAATATCATGATTAACTTGTTTTCCGCATCTTTGAATGACATTAGTAATCAATCTTTTACTTTTTACGATTTTTATAAAAGTATTTTTCATTGACCCTACTCCTGATTGCAATCTCAAAATTTAGATTGCATTAAAAAATATTTTCTTTTTGTGTAAACAAACAAGTTAAATCTTTAGTAGGTGGAACAACCACCAGTCATATATTTTCACGTCATTATTTTTTATATATTTATATTTTTTTATTTAGATAAAAATGAAATGCTTCTGAAACTGAAATATTTCTGGATTCAGCAAATCGTTGAAGCATTTTTGATATATTTCACATATCTTACGATACATTTTTATTCATATACATCAAATCTCACCTCTAGATCCATCATTCTTTTGAATGTTGTTTCTAAAAGAATAAAACTCACATATTCTCTTTTCTGCAGACAGAAAACGGACAAAAAGAATTTAAATATAGAGAATATTTCAAAATATCTAAGATAGATGTTAAAAGGCGAGATATATAGCGAACTTAGTGTTATTTCTGGCACTTAAAAAACCACCATTCTTCGAGACGTAATGACCGTGACTGTATAACAGGAGTGATACTTAAAGAGGGACGAATATAGAAATTTCTGCCTTTAAATTTTAATTTTTTTATTATATTTTAAGGAAAAAAATATTTTCTAATATGAAAACGCACTAAAAGATATCCTTTTCACTATCAAAGCATTCTTTGAATAAATGAATATGAATAACGTATACAAATGACTAAGAATAATGTATACAAATGACTATGAATAATGTTCGCTACGTTATTGCAGTATGAAAGCCTTCAACGTGTACGTTTTTAAATCTGAAATGGTGGCCTGGCACTAACCCAGATAGCAATTTTAGTTTGCAGCAGACTTTCACTGCAAATCTGCAAGCTTGCAGCAAGGTTGACACGACAAGAGTTCAAGTGTGAAACAAGCTTCGAAGTAACCACGCGGCGAACTTGCAGCAAGTATGCCACGTCAAACTCATTGCAAACATAGCAAAAACAGAGCACGAACACAACCTTAAATTAGAACTCGCGACCTAACGCATGCTAAGCGGACGCTCTAACCACTCAGCCAGATAAACTTTAAGAGGAGAAGATAGATTTCGCTAATGCATCGTTCGATTCGATTCGTATACGATTTATTTCAAACTCTTTTCTTGATTTCATTAATTTTTTAAATTTTGTGTTGAGAATATGATTTGAAATCAAAGAGAGAGCTATTTTCGCTAATAACAACGTTTTTCTAGTAGAATAAATTATGAAATTGGGGTTCAAAAGTAATTACTTTTAAAATGGGACAAAATGTAAGTTATTATTTATTTTAACAAACATTGACTGTTTTTAGGTTTAATTTTGTTTACAAACGTTAAAATTTCAACATTAAGAAAAAGACGATATAGTTTTCTTTAAAGTGCGAGTGATATATTTAGTAAAAGGATGGAAAATGTTTCAAAATTTTTTTTTATAAAAAAGTTAGTTTTTCCACGAATTACCATTGATTTATTGAATTAATAAAAAGAAGGACGGTCTAGGAGATGCTATTAAAAATCGGATGTTTTTTCAAAACAGAGACAAAGATAATTATCTCTTTATTGTGCTATCCTTGCAGGAAGCTTGTTTTACAAACTCACAACAAGCTTGCATTGCAAAGGAGGGGTGGCGCTACTTGTCACGGTGAACTTGTGGCAAACTCGTTTTGCAAGCGAGGGTGGCGATTCTCATTGTTAGTTTGAAACAGTTTTGCTTTAAGTTTGACGCGGCAAATTTGCCATGACAAGCTAATATCAAGTGAAAATCAAACTTGTTGCAAACGTACGTGCTATCTGGGAAGGTACTATTTTTGGGACCGGAGGGTTCGAAGTTCGAAACCCGATTCCGCCATGTAAACGGGCCTGGAGCACTTTAACCTCTCACACCGAGCGAGCCGGTCCAAAAATCTCCCCTTAACACCGACGAAGGCCGGCCTGAGGCGGTTGGCCTCTTTTGAGGGGAGGTGAGGTTCTGAGATCGCTTAGGAGAAAAGCGCGTTTGGGTGCAATTATACTTTCCATCCACAGCCCATTTCCGTGCGCCTTAAGGGATGGTTATACCAGGGGTGGGGTGGTGGAGTAAATGACCACCCAAGTTGGAAGAGTCCAATTCATGTCGCTTCCTTCCCAGAAGTCCCGATTTTAAAGGGGCAAGAAGAAAATTACCGTTATAGGGATTAAAGATTTAAATCTGTCCTAATCAAATGTTGAGCCGGTAGTGTGGCTCGGAAGTTTGGATAGACGGGTACCTTTCAAGGTGTCATCCGCGTCTTCTGACCACTGCTCAAAACTACGAGGTGTTAGACAAAGGAAACCATCGGGAGTGTTCTCCCCTAAACTTTCTCGTAAACTTCCCCAAAAAGGTGCCGTTTCCCCTTCCCCCGCGTGGCTAAAAAATTCGAACCTACTGTTATCCAGAATCCAATGACTATCAGAAGGTTTTTCATTATAGTGATTGAAAAATATCTAGGTAAAGAAACAAATTCAAAGCGATGTCTGCCGATTAAAACGCATCTATCGCACACTGCTAGGTTTCACTCTTGCCGTCTCAAGGAAAAACTGACGTAATTCGCTCCTTTCGCCTGCACAATACGCATGCGCGTGGAGATAACGGATTGGTTTCAATAGTAAAGTATACAGACCAACAGACAGTCAACCTTTTGACGGATTTGGCCCAAACTTTTATACTGACCTACATTCATGACGATAAAACTGTGTACCAAATTTTATCCATCTAGCTATTCAAGTTTTTGAGTTATAGTGTTCACATGACTTCGGACAGACAGACAGACAGACTTCCCGTTGACGGATTTTGTCCAAAATTTGAAAGAAACCTACAAATTATGTTTAAAGGCCACATACCAAATTTCATCCCCGTAGCTCTAATAGTGTTCGAGTTATCGTGTTCAAAGACACACAGACAGGCAAAATTCCAAAATCGTGTTTTTCGGACTCAGGGAGGTCTAAAACGTGGAGATTCGTCAAAATCTCGAGTTCGAATTTTTTGACGATTACAATACTTTCTCTTTGTACTTCGTATACGAGAAAGTAAAAAGGGACAGTGGAATGCGATAGTCTTAGCCTCGGAAGTGTTCATGTAACTGTCCTCAACTGAGGACAATGGGAGTTAATGGATTAAATTTAAAAAATATTTATTCTTTGCAAGAAAATGTAAAAGAATTTCTGAAATTGGTGCAGTTAATTTGATATACAGTGGAATTTTGTATAGCGCTTTCCCATATAACGTAAATTCCTATAACGTGACGAAAAAATTGTGGCTATTTATTACACAGCCCGATAAGATAAATTTACGTATTGCTCGTAAGATAAATTTAGTATTCTCATAGTTTTTGATTTCTTGTTTTGAAGAACTAATGTCAATGAAGAACACTCATACATTTTGTATGCCAATTTAACATTCTGTTGTTTGGAATTTATTGTATTAAAATTATCTGCTTTTTACTGCATCTCTTATGTAATCTGTTAAATATTTAAGCTTTATTGTATTACCCTATTTCTTTTGTTTTTCTGTGCGACATGGGGATTTTTTTTGTTTTTCTAAATGCTCTTTTTTAATTATTGTTCAGCCCTCTCAAACCGAGCGACGCGGTCCCGGACGGTCTAAAAATTGCCCCTTAACAACGACGAAGTCCGGTCTGGGGCGGTTGACTTCTTTTGAGGGGAGGTTCTGAGATCGCTTAGGCGATAAGCGCGGCAGGGAGTCCAATTATCCTTGCCAACCAACCCATTTACGTGAGCCTTAAGGAACGGTTTTAGATGGGGTCGGGTTGGTGGGTTAAATGACCACCCATTTTGGGAGAGTCCAATTCATGTCGCTTCCTTCCAAAAAAAGTCCCGGTTTTAAAGTAGCTAGATGAAAAAGTCGCCTCGGGATTAAATAGTTAAAATTTACTTTTCGTGGGGTTTGGTTTTGACCTTGAAAACGCTCTAAACCCATTGGGTGCGTTCGCCAACGTTTGTTCTTTTGTTTGTTTTTTTAAAAAATACATTTACCTGTTATGTGTATATGAGCAGCGAATCTGGGAGTTTAAAAAAGTAGCATGTCATTAGCAATATGCGCAGTTACAAGCTAGAGACATGTATGAACTTGCATAAATTCGTTGGATAATGCATGTCCCGTGTAACGTGGTTTCCTTCTACGCCGAATTTATCCCTCCGGCGTTGTATGCGAGAGTCCACTATTTTTTTATGAATTATAACGCATTTTTATTTTAAGATTGCGGCTGCTAACCTTCTGACTGCCGATATTTTTTAAATCACTATTTATACGCAACATTTTGAAATATGTTCAATTACCATTGAATCATGCGAATTGTTATTCCTATACAAATAATTTTTAGTATAATACTAGAACATCACCCGTCATGGTACGGTGAGTGCAAATTGCCTCTTCATTCGAGAGAATTCCCGTCAAATTTGACGTGTTTAAATATATTTATATGCCAGAGAAATGTTTAACATTGATTGAAAACAAATAAAATAAACATGTTTTATGGCAGGGAATATCTTTTTATTTACATATTATTTACATATTTCTTTATTCAAAAAACCTCTTGATAAACAACATTGTGTGTGAAATATTTTCCGTTGTTTAACAATTTTATTATTATTCATTAACCATGAAATTCTCAGCTTGTCAAACTTAAATTAAAATTTTAAAGAATTCTTTTTCGAAATTCTGATCAAAACAAAGCACTTCGCTGCTTGTCAAACGTTGCCAAAAATATCATCAAATTATATCATCGCGATTGCAATAAATAATCAGATGCATCGTGGCGTCCAAATTCTATCACGCGCATGATATACCACTGACGTAATATACTATTTTGTATTAAAAAACGGAAATTAATTCCAAATACATGATTAATATAATTTAAAATTTCTCGGGAACTATTGATCATAGCGAGATAAATTTTATATCAATTGATAGAAAATTTTATTTCTCTATTTTAGAACTATTAAAGTTGAAACTAGAACTACAATTACTCTTTTAAATTTAAAATTACTGAAATTTATGTTCTCTAACAATGAAATAATGCTGAATAACGTCTCGCAGTGCTATGGCGCGAGTTTTATTGTTGGTGACGTCAGAGCGTTACCGAGAGACAGATCTGGGCTATTTATTATATTAGTAATGATTCACCGCTTTAGTAGTACTAAGTAAAGACATTAGCTTGCGAATATCGTAGGGTGCAGCAGAAAATAGACTTACTTCCTAACCACGGAATAATCGGTTAGAGCGTTACCGAGAGACAGATCGCGGCTATTATATTAGTAATGATTCAACGCTTCAATAGTACTAAGTAAAGACATTAGCTTGCGAATATCGTAGGGTGCAGCAGAAAATAGACTTACTTCCTAACCACGGAATAATCGGTTAGAGCGTTACCGAGAGACAGATCGCGGCTATTATATTAGTAATGATTCAACGCTTCAATAGTACTAAGTAAAGACATTAGCTTGCGAATATCGTAGGGTGCAGCAGAAAATAGACTTACTTCCTAACCACGGAATAATCGGTTAGAGGGTGAACATGGAAGTGTTATAAAAACTGCATAAATTCAAATATTCCAAGTTATCTTCAGCATTGACAAACGCAAGTTTTGTTTTCGAAAACCTATATATTAAACGAACCTTGCAAAACACTGTACTTGAAGTGACGGGGTGATGTTTATATCCACCCCACCATGTTTTCACGAAAATGACGACAGTTCTTTTGGCAAATCTTGTTCCTCCGAGGTCCCCAGCGTGGCATCTGTGGCAACCTTCTTCCACCCCATCCTCTCGATGTCTCTGTTTCAATTGACAGCTAACAGGTACTTAAGGCATCTGACGGGCCTCAATCTCAGGGTCTGGTGCACTCGCCAATCCCGGACCGTGTAATCACCAGGCATCCTCCCCGGTGCCGGAAAAATATCCGGGAACCTCCGCAGCACCTGTTCCATCACGCAGAAATGCATTTTCCAGATGCGGATGAAAATGGAAGTTTCGAATCACGGAATCTGGGGGCCCACCCACCCTTGGGTGGCGGGATGGAGACAGCAAAATGCAATTGTTTCAATGTGCTCGCTTACTTGGAATCATCGAGCATCGATTGGTTTTGGGGGAGGGGGTGGTTCTCCTCTTCTCGTGCACGAACGGTTTTATTTAGTTGGGCCCAATTCTTTTATTTCGAGGGACGATGTTCTTCCACCTGCTTCGATCTGTTTTCCTTTCAAACATCTTATTGTGTGTGAATTTATCTGTCGTTTGTTGGCAACAGCTGTGATGGGGAGGATGCCGCCTCTACCTTTTCCGTCGTTGGGGGTTCTTAGCCTGAAATGCAGAAATTGGAAACAATGGGTCGGGAAATTAGTGGTAAAGGCGTTGGAGTGTTTTAGTTCTGGAGAGTAACTTCAAAATATATTGAACTCAAGTTTTGTTAATATATAATACAGTCGAACTTCTATTAAACGAAGTCGCTAAATCCCAAAAAAAAGTTCGTTATATGGAAAATTCGTTAAATAGAGATTCGCGTTTTAAAATACGTTCAACTACACAAAACAGGTTTTAATTCATAAATACTAAATATTATTGAAAAAAGTAATTAATCACACCTTTATTTTTTAAATTAATATCTATTTGTTTTATGTATCTTACCCATCAAAAAGAAATCTGCGAGGAAAACAAGAATAAAACAACACATTGTCCGGGAATACACTGTATTTTCAATTTTAGAAAAATAATTTTATATTAAAATTGATGAATTTTAATGACATTATCGCATTTTTTATAACAAGTAATTTTAAGCATACATTACCACAAACGTCCATAAACTTAATTACTAATAAAGTCTGCTATTTTTTTCTGAGTTTTTTATTTGAAAAAGTGTTTTCTCTCATAATACGTCTCGCATCTTTGCAATGCACCAAAAACCCCTTCAGGCGCATTTTCTTCAAACTGTGCGTCGGATTGTTTCAAATGATTTTAGCATTTCATCATACGAAGGTTTGTTGATTTCTGCATCATGATCATTTCCATCTTCATCACCTTCGTCTTCATCGCAATTCATTGCTGTATTGTTTTTATTTTTCACACGGTCCAAAATATCCAATTCAGACTGGTAAAACCAGTTCAAGATCATTGCTCACCATAAAATGTGTTAAAGGAAAAAATAAATTTGAAATGTTCGGAAATATTTTGAGAATTAGAGAAAAAAATATTGGATCACATGAAAAAGTTCGTTAAATAGAGAATGCACTTCGCTATTTGGAGGTTATTTTACGAAGAAATTCGCAAAATGTTCTTAGTTCCAAGGAAAAGTTCGCAAAATAGAGGTTCGTTAAATAGAGGTCCGATTGTACTAGCAGAATTTCCGTCGTTGCTCGGTCTTTTTAGTCTCAAACTGTTGTGGCAGACAGAAAGCTACGCACAATGATCCGTTTTCACTCTTGAAAAAGTTAAAATAATTCCCGCTAAAATGGAATAACTGTTCCAAATCAATAGTTATCCCTGTCGTAAATTATAAATCGTCTATTTTTAAATTTTCTTTTAGTGTTCTTACACAATTCTATTAATTTGTCAGCCATCAGCTCTACATCTGCGATTGTGATGAGTTTAATATCCGTATATTTGTGTATAAAATTTATTTTGAAAATTTTATTAGAAAAAGCATTGCACGGAAATAAAATTGATGTCACTTAAAAGCTGATTTTTTTTAACTTTAAGATGGTGTAAATATAGGAAAATGCCAAAATTTTGGCTAATTTTTAATTGACTTTTGGGCTTTGAAAAGTTGACACTGATAATTCTCTTGCTTTGAAAAGTTGACACTGATAATTCTCTTGCTTTGAAAAGTTGACACTGATAATTCTCTTGCTTTGAAGAATACATGTGCAATATTTCATCAAGGCTGGACAAACTTTGTAGATATGTATAAGAAACGCACAGACAAACTCGCACTCTGTTCTCTATATATAAGTTAGGAACTCACGCGTTTCTAAACGTTCTTTTGTAGTATGATTATTCGATTATTATACATAGTTCCGAATGGATATTGATGAAGAATATGGATATTTATGATTAGAAATATTAATGTTGCACAATCATCCAGACCAATTTTTTTCATTTATCTCTAAAAGAGTAAATAAATGCGACTTATTCTAGACTAAACTTCAAAATATATTTAAGAATTCGTTTACTTATTTTAGCAGCATATGTAAGGATTCAAAACTCGCACTGTAACATTTCAAATTAGAAATATATACTGTTATATTATGTATAAATATACAATTATATACAACAGTATATACTAAATACAAATGTATGACATGACATATAAAATATAAGTCATGTTCCATCTTTTCCATATGAGAGACATTCATAATTTGATTTCAGTGACTATTTTATATAAGCTAAATTTACAGATTTCAGTTTCTGCAGTAACCAATTTAATCACAAGGGTGCTCTAATTCCTTTTTGTATGTCTTATGATATGTACTAAACCAATATGAGAAAGAGAATTCATGTTACAAATCAACATTGAATTCATAGTATCTATCTAAATTTGAAGATATTTTCTGTATTATATAAACGAAACTAATTTTTTCATCGCATAAAATTGAGCGGAATAATAAAATTTCTTTTTTTATTTCTTTCTAGGTAAGTGTGCTTTTGTGATTTATTGATTGAAACCGTTACATGTAACAAATTTGTTGAAGGTGCAAAGAGGTAAGCTATTATTATACATTTAGAGCATTGTTACAAAAATTATCTTGTGGTGTACGTGAATGCAGATTAACAAGCAGGATAATAAAAAAATAAATTGCTCCATTCCACTAAGAGTTCAGCAAAACAATAACGTATCACAGGTAACAAAAGGGAACAGCACTTGTAAAAATTAACAGCAGAGATCACCAATAGATCTCAGTCGCTCAGATATTTCTCAGTTCACCAGATTCTTTGCTGATCCACATCAAAGTCCAACTGACTACTCTTGGTTTAAGATCTCGCTTTTACACCTTTTCAACAGGAAGTGACATCATTACATAGGAAGTGATGTAATCTCTAGATGGTTCATGAAATTAGTGGCTCCTAATAGAGATAGGATGACAGTACATGATTTTTCTATAAGATTCATTTTGTCGCCAAACTCCCCAAAATGGTCGCCAAATTTGTCGTCAAGATTACCATGTCAGGGAAACAACTTTACAGCTTTTTAACAGTACTGTGAAAGAATTTAAATTTTCAGTTATCGGAGAAAACTTTGATTAAATTTTTTACTTAACCCATTACATGCTAAAACTCCATTATTTAACTTTAAATAAAAGAAATTGAGAAAATATGATAACAAGATTTAAATATACAAATAACATTGTTTGAAATTTTGTAATTAGAATTAATCAATTAATTTTTAAATTGGAATTAATTTTATTTTGAATTAGAAAAATTATTTTAATTGAGTTTGCTACTTTTATAGCAGTCAGGTCAGCATTTATGTGCAGCTATCGAAACTAAAATTCCACTGTTTAGGTAGAAATAAATAAAAAGCAAGAGTCCAAAAAAAAGGACAATGGTAAATAATAGGTTAATATTTTAAAATCTTCCCCCTCTTAAAAGATCGAAATTTCAATAATTAGTAGTGAAATTTCACTGATTTAAGAGAACAACGTGATTTTAAATCATAACATAACGAAAAACTGTTTTTCATATGCAATTAGAATGCATGCTTTAAGAGAGTAACTTGATTTTAAATCATAA
>BGPR01000511.1:385470-399421 GCA_013235015.1 Araneus ventricosus | reverse complement strand
CAGAGAATGAAATAACGAGATGGTGAGGAAAAAGGAAAAGAAAGTTGAGTTTGATGGGGAAAGTATGATTGTTAGTGTGATCGGAGTAAAATTTGGAATGCCTCGACGAAATTTTGTCAGCGCTTGTTCTCTAAAGAGACAATAGTTTTGCTGAAAGCTTGGAATTAGAAGAATCCAGATTTAATATTTTCTACTAAATTGACTTCAGAACCAATTTCAAATAAATTGTAGTTCCACTTCAACAATTCATGTAGTCTTGCTAGGCTAATGTCAAAATTACGTGATGTAAATATGCTCTCAATGCACCTATGTCATAAAGAAAGAATAACTTTCATAGACATTAAATTTTTTGATATTTAATTTATCATTGTTTTCCTTCGTATAAAGTATCTAAAAATCCGTATAAAAACAAAACTTACTTTCACCGTGCATTCAGAATGTTTTCTTATGAGTGTGTGTTTGTGTAGAAGAATACTTTGCGGAGGTAATCTGTTATTTTCTATTGTGCTCGAAGCTCGAATATATATATAATATAATTGTAATAATCTCAGTTATTTTGCTTTAAATTCCAATATTATATATTTTAAAACTTAGTACAATACTAATGTATTCCAAAATCACTTTTCTTAAACTCCAATTTCGTTTTATTTCCCGTGCTGGAGGTATATTAAATCACACATTTTGATATATTTATTACTAAAAGAATATTTTAATCGCTTCCGCGCGCCCACAGAAAATCATGGCTTGGCGCCAGACTTTTCCCTAAAGCACCTACGTTACTTGCTAAAAATAGCTAATATTCCCTTCACTTAATCACGTGTTTATATGTTAATCCCCTATCTGAGAGAACGCAGGGATTTTTCGCTTTCTTTTGATTCGAAACTTTCATGCGAGATGTACGTATTTTCCCTCACTCTCCAATTTATTCATAAATAAATTAAAATTAGCTCTTTACTCGGCTTTTTTATTACTTTAATGACTACATCATACGAAATAATATATATATATATAGTATAAATCGTAAAATGAAAGAGTATAAAACGGAAAATGAATTGCAGCTTTTAGCGCATTCATTGCGTATGTGACATATTTATATATATTTTTCCATCTGTTACTACCCACATTTTTATCTTTATTCGGATATACTTTCAATTCGTTTTTCTTCGTATTTGCTATGAAAGTTTGTTATTTTATTTTATTGTTTTTCGATTATGTTTTGCTTCTTTATATAAATATATATATATACATATGTAATAATCTCACTTAATTTTATTTCAACTTCTAATATTATATATTTTAAAGTCTTAATGTATTCCAAAATCACTTTTCTTACACTCCAGTTTCGTTCTATTTCCCGCTCTGGAGGTATAAATCTCGCGTTCTGGCATATTTATTACTAAAAGAATATTTTAATTGTTTCCACGCGCACACAACTCGCGAAATCGGCGACTTATTGCCTCCATGCATTTTCCCTAAAACACTTACGTAATATAGTAAGAATAGCTATTATTCCCTTCACTTTGATCACGTGTCTATCTGTTAAATCCCTACCTGAGAAAAAGCAAAAATCAGGGATTTTCTATTCTCTTTTTGGCTTGAAACTTAAACGAAGATGTACGTACATTTCGTCACTCTCAGATAATAAAAATGAAATTTAGAATTCAACTCGGCCTGTTTAATCATTTAACGACTACAATTACGAATACATTTCATTTATATATATATATATACATAATCCTTTTCTACGCATATCATCAAATAATCATTTTCAAGATTTTGAATCTTTTGATACTTTTGACAACTTCAACTTACTGACAAAAAAACTGCTGTTTTGCAATAAGACATTCGTGCTGTTCTTCCTTTCAAGCAGAAGTTTTAAAACCTAAGCAAGGAAAGAAGAGGGAAATAAAATAGAAACTAAAATCTTGCAAGGACACTATCGATGTGACTGGCTATCGTCAATTGGCGTGACGTCATTATCACATGACAAACTTACTTTACATATTATCTAACATCCATATGTTCGTTGCATTACCATGCATTAAATATCATTTTCTTTATCCTCTGGCAGAATTTGCATTGAATTCCAAAATGAAATTGGCGCGGAGCATTTGAAATATATCCCCGACTTTATTGAATGATGAATCCATCTAGATGAAGGTAACACTTCCAAGCATAATTTAAATAATATTTGAAGAACACTATTATCGAAGTTTTGAATGACGTTATAAATGATGCCTGGAACTTAAAAACCATAATAATAGTATTAATTAACCTTTAAGTGTTTTAATCTCTGAATGTCATGTAATGATTTTATTAGCCATCATAAGTGCACAACTTTATAGCCGTTCATAATGCAAAGAAGATCAGTCAGAAAATCTAATAAATTGAATCAAGATTTTAATGACATGTTTCGCAATATTTAAGGTATCCGACTGTGATCGGAGACATTTTTTTGAAAAATAACTTATATATATTTTTAATGTTATTTTTTAACTGTATATGTTTTAAAACTATGAAAAATAATATTTTTTAAAAGAAACTGAGAAATTTGAAGAAAAATGACTAAAATAATTGCCTTACGCTAACAGCCATAGACAAAATCATATTCTAAATATACATAAATCCTTGTAGGAGTACATTTTTATGACAGTTATCCGTGTTATGCTCTAAAATATTTCTTGTTCTTCAAAATAGTTTTGAGATATAGCTGAACATAGTTACTAAACTGATAATTTTTCATAAAAAATGCTTTTCGTTTATATTTAAGCACTTAAAAATAATACTTTATTTTAAAATTGACCTTAGTTTTTAGAGGAAAACATCAAGCATATTACAGGAAACAATCTCGGAAAATTTCAGATCAATACTTGAATAACCTTCTGAGAAATCATTATTACGGTCGACAGTTTCCTCAAAAATATCATTTCTCAGAAAACACATTTAAAGTTTTCATGCAACATAAAATAATGCTTACAGTTCGGTAATAAAACAGCTGTAACTCCAATTGTAATTCACGTAGAGTAAAAAGTGAGACAGTTTTAGAAAATTGGTTAAACAGGCTATAAAATTAAGTCATAAAATTTTTTTGATAATTTCATCAAAAACGACGATTTTACCAGTCGGATACCATAAGTAGACAGAAACCAAGCACATTTACTCTTGGATCCTCTCCATCTTGCATAAAAGTCTCAAATCCTTCAAATAAAAGTTTGCTTTAGTTTCTAACCAGAAATGTTAGGCATCTTACCTCTTTCTGTCTGAGGGGGGGAGGGGTAAATTTCGTGATTGAAATAACTGTCTTGCGAGGTCTGACTCAGACAAGAACCGTACCACAAAGCCAGACTATGGATGACGAGCTCTAACCTAGACAAGTATCTCCTGGGAGTCTGGGAAAATATAGAAATTAGGAACACTTAATGATCTTGCGGAGTGTGAAGTGTCTGGTTAGTTTAATTTGC
Source organism: Araneus ventricosus (assembly GCA_013235015.1). Classification (NCBI taxonomy): domain Eukaryota; kingdom Metazoa; phylum Arthropoda; class Arachnida; order Araneae; family Araneidae; genus Araneus; species Araneus ventricosus. Next base: position 395,960 of record BGPR01000511.1, on the reverse strand, counting down.
GATATTACTGGCATGATATAATGAGTCATATAATAGATACCCATGATGCGGCTTAGCTTTCATATTCGAATTTATGCACATATGGGCTACTTTATGGTTGTCCAGTGTGCGAACTGGTATATTTTTAGTTGGGTGTCTTGCTGTAAAATTATGTGTCTAAAAAAGTGGTAAAGGAACTAAAAATACTTGAGACCTATTCCCAATGAACTATTTTTGAGCCTTGGATAAATATAAGATTCGATTATGTGTTACAAAAGTGATAAAGGAACTAAAAATACTTGAGACTTATTCCTAATGAATCATTTCTGAGCCTTGAATAAATATAAGATTTGATTATGTGTTACAAAAGCGATAAAGGAAATAAAAATACTTGAGACCTATTCCTAATGAACTATTTCTGAGCCTTGAATAAATATAAGATTTGATTATGTGTTACAAAAGTGATAAAGGAACTAAAAATACTTGATACCTATTTCCGATGAACTATTTTTGAGCCTTGGATAAATATAAGATTTGATTATGTGTTACAAAAGTGATAAAGGAACTAAAAATACTTGAGACCTATTCCCAATGAACTATTTCTGAGCCTTGAATAAATATAAGATTTGATTATGTGTTACAAAAGTGATAAAGGAACTAAAAATACTTGAGACTTATTCCTAATGAATTATTTCTGAGCCGTGAATAAATATAAGATTTTATTATGTGTTACAAAAGTGATAAAGGAACTAAAAATACTTGAGACTTATTCCTAATGAATTATTTCTGAGCCGTGAATAAATATAAGATTTGATTATGTGTTACAAAAGTAATAAAGGAACTAAAAATACTTGAGACCTATTCGCAATGGTCTATTTCTGCGCATTGAATAAATATAAAATAAAAAAAGTTTTTATCTATTTTGATAAATAATATTCATGTAAAAAGTGGTAGACAATAGTAGTAATATGATTTTTTTTATGAATATTATATTGTATGATCTAAAAATCGTATTAAAATAAATCTAAGGACCAAAGACAAACACATAGAAAATCAATTGTTTCTTCTGCTTAAAGTGTAATTGTAAAAATAAAAGGAATAAAGATCTATAAAAATATATTAACCAACAGTAACGATAAATATGTTTCAAAATTAATCGAAAAGTCTATATCATCAGTTCTTTATTAACAGGAACGCAACATATTTACATAAATTTAAATAATTAATGATGATTTCATAAGAGCTACTCAAAATATAGATTTGAGAGTCGAAACACTTGAGACAAAGATAATTCAAACTATCATATTCGATATCAGGTTATGAGAGACTAGGAAGTGGGACAAAAAGGAAACTTCGAGAAAGAAAAATGTTTCGATTTGCATTGCGAATGGAACAGACGTAACTAATTTTAACCCTTTTAGTGCCGACCGAAAGTACCGTACCTATGCGAAGAATGCCGGACCCATTTAACGAATTTGCTAAGGTTTGAGACAAAGCTCATAAATATCAAAATAAGAATGATTTTTACAAAATTCAAAAAGGAGCATATTACGAAATAAAGGGAGATAAATTAATGCCAATTGTTTTTCAATATTTGCTGAAAATCATACGAATAAAAAAAATATGAAACATTATTAAAAACAGAACAATCGAATATTAACTTTTAATATCAATCGAATATTATTAATATTAAGATATAACATTAATCGAATATTATTAATATATAATAGTAATCGAATATTATTAATAAATCGAATGTATTAATAAAGCCATTTGTAACGTTTTACAAATTTATTTTGAGATAGTTTTCTCGCGATGCGAATAGTAAGGCGCCATCGCATACACAACGATATATCGTTGTTCGACACTTTTCGCAAGTGTTTCTAACGACGATATATCGTCTTTCGGAGCTAAAAGGGTTAAACAAGACATTTTCTAGCAGTAAAATATACAGGACTGTTCCTTCTTCAGATTATAAATCTACACTTTTCTGTTGTCCGTCTGAGTAATATATATATATATATTATACCATTAAAATTCAAATAGCATTTTCTTCATATACACCTATTAAACCCTCATTTAAAATTAAATATAAGAAACAATATAACCTAATATTATTCACACAATGAAATACAGAACGATAATAAGATGAAGAACTATTACTATGAAAATGACAACCCAGATATGGAATTCCAACAATCAAATGCCAATCGACCTTAGGAATCGATTATGTCACATTATTTCGAAATTTATAGGCGCCAACCTTCTGTGATGGCCAATTGTTGGAAAAACACAATAAATATAGGAGTAAATCTCCAAAATATATTAAGAAAAGATCGAGAAAATTAACTAAATGCTTACTGATACAAAGCCATAGCAATATTATATATATATATATAAGAAGCAAAACTTAATATAAAAAGAATAGAATAAAATAACAAACTTTCATATCAAATTCGAAAAGATGAAAAGACGAATTGAAAGTATATCCGAGTAAACACAAAAATGCGAATAGTAGCAGATGGAAAAATATATATAAATATATCACATGCGATCACATACGACATTCATTTTACGACTTATACTCTCTGTGTCTCTCTCTCTATATATATACAGTGAAACGTCGATTAACCGTCAACGTTCGTATCAGGGCTATGACGGATAACCGAATAGACGGATAACAGAAATCTCTTAATACATATATAAAAAGTAACTTGATTTCACTTTTGGATTGGGACGAAAATGATAACATCTTTTTAAATTGAATAGTGCATTTCTATTGTATTTTATTTCACAAAACGATCAATATAAATTTCAATAAAATAAAAAGTATTAATGTACAGAAATGACGGATTAGATTGTTTGTAGACGACGACGGATTACAGAACCTGACGGTTAATCGAGGTTTTACTGTACCCAGAATAGCAGTGAATGAATTGATTATTGTTTAAAACTTCTTATCATTCAGTACTGCTACGAACCCATTCATCCTTTCTTGAAATCTGTAAAAGTTGCTTCACCGCTAAGGTAGTCCACATGTAAGAAATGCCACTGTTAGGTAAAGCATTTCCAAAACTCCTCTGAAATCTTCTGATTATATGTGCACCTAATTAGAACATAACACATCATAATTGATTCTTTAAGATCATATTAAATTATAAGATTTTACGGAATTTCAAAATTTTAAGCTTCAAGGGGGCTTCAAGAACTATAGAGAAGCATGGGGGGGGTATCTATAGCAATAAGAACAGTGTTTAAACTGAAAAGCAAATTTCAATGAACTGAAATTTTTATTTTCTGACAGTTGTGTGAGTAAACCACACTGAACCCTTTGCGGAAAGGTAACTTTTTAGAACTCCGAGATCAGGTGGCTTCTTCCAACTCTACGCTTATTTAATTACACATAACTTTATTTTTTATGGTATAATATGATTAGATGTTCAATGGATGGATGATACCAACATTTGTGTTACAGTTTGAGTCTCTATATTCTTCGTGACTGGATTGTTCTCCAAATCAGTCTCAGAATCAGTTTTTAGGTCGCTGTTCTCAGTCACTTCTCCATCGAGATATAATGCACCAGATTTGTCCTCGGCTGCTATTTGCTTGCTTAATTCTTCGAAAACAGCCGAATATTGCTCTGTAGGGATAAATAAAAATATTAAAAAAGGAAATTAAAAATGTGGAAGGGTAAAAAATAATAGTAGACAACGACAAGAAGTAAGAATCTGGTGAATGATTTCATCAGAGGCCAGACATTCATGCAGAATCAAAATGCAATAGGCTTTCTGTAGAGGAAAAAGACTTTAAGGTCTGATATTTTTAATTTCCTCTCTTGGCCTGAACCTAAACCAGAATATATTGGAAAGAAAAACATTTATCCACAAAGAAGAAATTAAAGACAATCTCCAGAACTAAGTGTGAAAAGAAGGGATTAAAATCTTACCTCTTATAACAAATGTGGAACAAAGGCGGTGACGCTATATCATACGTGTGTTACAATGTAAACAAGGTAAAAAGATGCGTGCAAGTATCTCCATCTAGTGAGGGAAACACTAACAAAAGGTTTCAAAATTTTTTTGTAAGTTTTTTCCTAAAGAATTTTTAGGGTTTTTTATAATTTTTTTTGTAGGGATCTGTAGGGATAATTTCCCGCCGTTTCGTGATAGCCAGGTTGGGTTATAGAATGCGTTTCATGCATTTCAAGTCCGATCAGACAGAAATGACTGATTCATTGTCAGCGGAAAAAATCGGAACAAGGAGGAGGGATGTTAATACGAGGTTAGACGGGTAGAGAGCTGTCTACCTTCGATAGTTTTTCTTTGGCTTATGATAAATATCCACTGGCGCACTCTGTACGCCGTACCTGTCCGCAAAGGGTTAATAAACATCAGCAATAAAAATTATTTAAAAAAAACGATGATGTATAGAAATCTACTTGAAAGAATTACTCAAACGGAGAAAGGTTAACGACAATTTGTTTAGAACATTTATACATCCATCGATTTCCTCACCCTTTTATCATTACTCAGAATCTAAAAGAATGCAGTGCTTATAAAGTATCTTTCAAAAGATGTTAAAGTATATCATACAGAATTTAACAGTTACAATTGATAAAATTTACCAAAATTAATTTAAATATTAATTGAAATTAAAATAAAATAAAAACTATTTTTGCATTAAATAGAAATGCGCATATGCAGCTACTTCTAAGGGAATACAAAGAAAAATAATAGAAAAACATAAATTTGAATTAAAAGGAAAAATAAATAAAAGAAACAGAGAAAGTAAACAATATAATAATGATGATAACAATACACCTTTTTGCGCGCTCAACGCAGCAGCAGTAAGTGATTGCATCAACAAAATTTTCCTGCAGAATTTAAGTCATAAAGACTGTGCTAATCAGGCTTTAGTCACATTTAAAGCGATTCTTGTTAGTTTAATTTTGGACTACGATGATAACGTTCAGTGGCGAATCTAGGATTCGGGTCTGGGGGGCGCTGAGGTCATAAAAACTTTGTATCGTCGTGATGAATGTCAAACCTCAAGGCTAAAGTAAACCAAAACTCTTTAACTTTACAGACTTTTCTCACCTGACAATAAGAATCATAAGAAACAATACAATACTTTCAATAATTTGATAAAAATTACAATGAAATAACTAGCTAAAAAATGTCTCTGACCGCGTCTAAGCTACAAGTACAGGTGGAATGACTACAAAAGTAGGAAAATTTTCGAGCCTCTCAAGCCAGAAAGTAATGTTGAAACGTTTTTATTATTTTTTAAAAGAGGGAAATTAAGAAAAAACAGTTGTAATGATGTTAAATAAAATCAAGAATTCTGGCTTGGCTCTGGGGGGGGGTGTAGCCCGATAGCCCCCCCCCTGGATTCGTCACTGATAATGTTTTATGTTTTATTAAAGGCTTAACAAAACAATCAAAATTTAAAGGAATGTCGAGTCTTTTTAAGTATCATTATTTTAAACAATCCCTCAAACAATGGCAATCCGAGAACTTTTTCTTAAAATCATTCTGAAACGGAGTCCTTATTAAAAATTCAACTCCAAGTATCAGCATCGTCAATCAAAACGCGAACGAAACAAATCTATCTGCATTTAACCACCGAAAATCGGTCCAACCCAGCAATTTAAACGGCGACAGATGTTTACGGTTTTGCTCTATCCCTACTTTCCCCCATTCCATGGAGCCAGCATTCTCCAAAATATCAAAAAATCAAACCATCTTTTTTGGTCCTCAATGCATTTTTCACAGCAAAAGATGAAAAGCCGTGACAAAATTAGTTTTGCCCCCTCCGCGGCCTGGCACGCCAGTGACACTTTCAATATTTGTGACCTTGTTCCCATGGTTACCGTTTTTAAGCCTCGAGGCTACGTGTACCGACTCCACGTCTATATAAACCTTTCCCTGCGTGTGTTGCTTTTATTTTTTCTTCTGTTTTTTTATTTCTGTTACACGCTTGCCTGCCGCTGCCTTTCGGGCTGGGATTGTTGGAAGTTATTGAGAACTCACAGGGGAAAGGGAAAATAGTGGGGAAAACATTTGAATATAACGGGGAAAAGTTTGGAGAGTGATTTCAGGTGTTTTGATCACTGATTCATCCGAAGAAAAGGGCGTTTAGGAAAATCGTGCATCGCTGCCTGCCATTTTCAGCTAATTATTAAAATTTTAAAAAATCTATCCATGAATGGTTATTGCTCAACTAAACACTTCCACAGAAAACATTATGCTTTTACTAGCTTAAATTAGATAAACTAAACAAAATTTAAAATGAAACAAAAAGAAAGAAAAACGTAAAGACAAAAAAACAGCAAATTTAGACAAGAACAATGACAATACATCTTTAATCGTAAGAAAGCAACAGCCTCAAATTGTTGCATCAACAGAAGGTTGAAACGATAATATTTAAAACACATAAAAATATATAAAAATGAATTTCGAAAGTAAAAATTGTTCAAAAAGGAAGAAATGAAAAAGGAATCGAATGGTGAACTTTATCAAAGACCACTCACCATAAAGATTCCAAAATTGGACAAGATTTTCTGTCAAGGGTAAGATTATAAATCAAAATTATACCCTTTGTGGCCTGAATCCCGTCCAAAATCAATATATGAATCATTTTGATGAATCAAAATGCACAATCCTTAAAATATCAAAAAGTACTAGAGAGTGTGTTAACCCTAACACTCTCTGCCGAAATCTTAGATGCAAAACAGACGACGCCAATATAAATGAAGCAACAAAAATTAGACGCGAGATCTGTTGATGCAACAATTTGAGGCTGTTGCTTTCTTACGATTAAAGATGTATTGTCATTGTTCTTGTCTAAATTTGCTGTTTTTTTGTCTTTACGTTTTTCTTTCTTTTTGTTTCATTTTAAATTTTGTTTAGTTTATCTAATTTTGCTTCTGTATTATATTATAAATAGCTGCATTTGCGCCTTTATATATAATACTATGAATTTTTATTGTTTAATTAATTTAATTAATTATAAATTTGTTAATGTTTTACTAGCTTAAAACAGACTAAAATGTCTTAAATTTTTCAAAGATACTTTCATCATATAGCTTTGATTGAAGTGAATAAACATAACAGATTTTATTCAAGCTGAAAACTTTTAAGAATGTTTTTTTCACAGTTCCGACAAATAAGTTTTACTAGGGGGTTACACCCCCTACTCGCTCCGCTCGTCAACCCCCAAGAATCACTTAGTGATTCTTTTGGGATCACTACTTGATCCCAGCTCGCTTTACAGTTATGAGTGCTTGCTAGTAATAGGAAATTATAAATACATTAATCACTAAAACTAAATTTAAATTATTTGAATAGCAGGAAGTTCTAACTAAATTCTTTTTTAAAAAACTAAAACTAAACTTTTAATTACTAAAAATTAAATAATCAAATTATAAAGTTGAAATTTTACTTTTACAACATATATATGTAAATGCTAAAATGCATGATAAGATGTTTACAAATAAAAATTATTTTCATCAATCAAAAATCAGGCACTTAAAACTTCTTGGTACACACAATTGAATGTTTTTTCAACAGTTTCATTGGTTCTGACTTCATTCCAACAAAGTTCTAAATATCCACACTTCTCAATGAATTGTTGATCAGAAAATCTTCACTACATGTATACACATTCACTGCAATAATTATTTAGCCAAGAAAGTTATAACTTTTCTCGCTGGGTAGATATTTATGTGTTAAAACCTCAGAAAATTTAAGTTCCCGAAAGATGAGTCAACCCATTTCACAAACTTTTTGCTTGAAAAGGACACTTTAAAGTGATAAATGGCTCTAAATATGTTCAGATTCACTATTCAAAATTATAACAAATAATAATTATTTACTTTTACCTTTATAACATTAACAAAACAGCCTTTTTCCAAAATTTTAATTAAATTCTAAAATTCTTGCTTTTGACACCAAAATTTGAAACATGCTTTTTTCTCACTTAAATAATGATCAGAAAATCTTCGCTACATGGATAAAAGAACAGAGTCCTGTCATAGTCAACTATATTCCTATAGCTCGGAAGCTTCGTTCCATACACAAAAACGCTTGTCTCTATTTTATACATTCAGATTGATCGTCTTAAGAAAGATTCCTCAACAGTTTCAGTTGTTCAACAGTTGTCTTTTTCGACGATTTCGATTTATAATTGAATCTACCCGACTTAAACTCATTTTGAAAAATTTCGTCGTCTCAAATCAAATCAAGCTGAATTCTTCGAGTCGAATGTAAACAAAACAAACTTGCGAGCTGTTGCCAAACGGTGATTAAGAAATTCGACCCTTTTTGTCACCACGTAAGAAAATTATGTATATATATAGATGTTCAATTATCGTTTCCTCTAGAATCTCTATTTTCCGAAGTTTTAAAACCATACCAACCGCTGGTGGTCACTGGTTCAATCACGAAAATGTTGTCTGTCAAAATCTTGACTCTTAGCTTTCTATTCTTAAGACTTTATTTTATTAAACTTATTCATGAACGCTAACTATTTGACTAAACTTTCTATAAAGATGATCTTGCATTGAAAAAAGCTAAAATTTCTAGCTAAAATATCTGAGATGGTTAAACTTTCCAAAACATTTTCATATTCTCTGAAATAATATTTTAAATTTAATCAAAGATATAAACTTTTTTAGAACACTTAGTACTGTATTTTTCTGAGCTAAACTATTGTCTTTTTTTGTTACTTAAATTTATGACCACGGAGCGAAAAAGAAAATCCATGACTAATTTGGTTTATTTAAGTTAAATTAACTTCACATTTTGAAGTTACATTAGGTCACTTTTCGCTAACTTCATAATTTTAACAGTACACTATCTGCATGACCCGGCGTTGAACGAGCTATCTCGAATAATGCGTCATTCCCTGGCGGAGAGAAGAAGTGAGGTCATATGAGAAAAAAAGCTTAGATAAACCAGAGTTGCTGGGGATACATATTTTTTTAATATCCTCGCATTCAGTTTATAAACACATGAAGCAAGATGCACTACATACATGAAATCTCAAAGTTAAATGTCACGGAGAAAAATATTTTTAGTAAAAACCCTATTTGAACGATTTTGATTTCTGTGTTTCTTTATATCAATTACCAATACCCGCACACAACGTTATCCACATTGATTTGTTGCATTGTTTAGGTTTCCATATTGCATTCTTGAAGTTTTCAACAATGAAAGAGAAACACACCATTAATTATTTGTTTAAACAATGAAAAAGGTATGAATTGAGCTGCAACAATTAAAAGTATTGTTGTAAATTAGTTTTTAATTAATATCTTTTTGACTAATTGAAATTTCGGAATTTACATGGGCAAAATGGATTCCTTAGATTATTTCCCATCTTTTGGTACTTTCCGCGCGTTTCTTCATTCAGTGGTTCGTGAGAAGATAGCCGGACATAGATAGATACATACATATGTTTGTTTACATTCGGGTTTTAATAGGAATGATGACAAGGTCGAATCTGAACAATTCACCTCTCCAAACCTTTGCATCACACTAATGGTCCATGTCCAGAATCAAAGTGCAACAGGCTTCTAAATTCTGTGGGTTTCCGAAAGTATCGCAACTAGAACTTAGGATCCTTGAATAATCCTTTAAACTTTTCATTTATTTAGCTAGCTATTTCAAGTGTTAACTCTATTACTTATTAGTTCAGAAAATTAATAAAAATATCTCGAAAGCAAGACGATAAACACTTTAGGAAACCAGATTATTAGCGTGTAGACATTTTTCGGGATGTTTATTCTAGAAAAGTAAATGGGAAACTATTATTACTGCTTTGAATTTCCGTAAATTGCATTAAAAAGTTAAAGGACACTCAAATTTTCAAAGAGAATATATGATTTTATTGTATAGGCAATTTACTAAATTAAAATCGTGCTATATTCTTTGAGGTAGTCAATATCTTAAAGTATCCTTTTTTTCTTGTGATCTAGTATTATAATTAAATATATCTTAAAATGTCATGCTATATTCTTTGAGGTAGTCAATATCTCAAAGTATCCTTTTTTTCTTGTGATCTAGTATTATAATTAAATATATCTTAAAATGTCATGCTATATTTTTTGAGGTAGTCAATATCTCAAAGTATCCTCTTTTCTTGTGATCTAGCATTATAATTAAATATATCTTAAAATGTAAGGGAACCATACTTGATATTAAATGTGAGGCCTAATAATGTGTGTAAACAATATCACTCCACTTTAGTTAAATTTTTTTATAAATGTTATGTTTCTAGACTGATAAAAATAATACATTTCTATTTCAAAAATATCGAGCAAAATCCTGTAATTTTTTCAAACATTATAAAAGGCCAACATATAAATATAATAACTATTCACTTTTTGATATAAAACACATATTTAACAAAGATTTCCAGTAAATTAAAATTTATTGCTTCATCACTTAAATTAATTTCCCTAGGAATTTAAAAACGTGTTTGTTTAACATCAAGCGCTCCAGACTTTG
>BGPR01000511.1:328684-348109 GCA_013235015.1 Araneus ventricosus | reverse complement strand
TGTCAGAATTTGCAAAAATTAACTAATATATTTTTTTGAATTTTAATCTGATATGATAAACAATCATTCAGCGATCTAAATATAAATAATGGCGAAGAATTCAGAATGAAACGGATGCAAAAGATCTTATAATATCGAATGAAATCTTTTATAAATAGTTTAACTGTTTGAAAAACCTTTTTCTGGTTAGATTAAATAATTTTTGTATCATATAATGAAATGCTTACAAAAGATTATAGAGCATATGCTTAAGGAAAGAGGAGCAGTTAGGAAACATAAATTGGAAATGCTACTGTTTTTCTAAAAATTTAAAACAAATTCTTTCTCCTTAGAAGAAGAGACAATAAGCAATCTTTAGAACAGTTTTTAGAACAAACCTACCTTTTATCCAGAAACAAGACAGATGTGCAACAGGGAAAACATTTTCCGACATATTTCTTAGTCACTAATATATTTAATGTTTCTAAATAATGATATTACAGTAGACTCTCGATTAACCGGGATCGGATTAACCGGGTTGCGGATTATCCGGGACGCCCCCCCCCCTAAAAAAAGGAAGCACAGATTGCAGCCGTTGGAATGTGCGGGAAGACCGCATTCTTCTCAACCCTTCCTATTGTATTGGACTCGTCATCCATCCTATGGATCAGGGTATTATTCGAAATCTTAAGGCAATATACCGCAGAAATTTGCTTTTTAAGTTGGTGGAGGAAGGATACGATGATTTGCATTCTTTTTGGAAAAATCTTACAGTTTTGGATGCAATTTATTATGTTGATTCTGGATGGAAATTAGTAAAAAGCAGCACGGTTAAGAAATCATGGAGGGTAATTTTATCGGATAAGGAAAATGAAATGTTACACTGTTCTAAAAATGTGGATGAAGAAGCAATGGAACAATGGACTAACGAAGATTCGACATTGGAATGTTGCGAAGTTCTAAGTGGCGATGATATTATGGCCCGTGTAACTTGTGGTTCATGAAGAAACGAGGAATTTCGAAGAATGTCCTGAAAGTGACGAGGAAAATCTTGTAACTCATCAAAAATTAAGTCAAGGTGACGCATTGGTACATACTGAGACGTTACTTAATTGCTTGGAGCAAGAAGACGAAAGCACACCTGCAGAAAAAATGATATTGAGAAATCTGCGTAGTATAATTCGTCGAAGAGTAAATGAAAAACAAAAACAGACTTCTATCATTTCATTCTTCACAAAACGGTGAGGTAAACTACTTTTTCTTTTCAATTGTACGAATTGTAAATCTAAATAACAGTAAAATTTCTTGTTAATTCTTCTTCTTTTGTATTAATTAAACTGTTAATGTATTATTGTATAATAATTTTACATTTTCTATCATTTTTCCAAAAATTTTTTATGAAAATTTGCATAAATTGTATTATTCGGGATGTGCGCTTATCCGGGACGAAGCATTTCCCGACCAAACCGGTTAATCGAGAGTCTACTGTACTAACAATGGCTAACTGTACTAACTATCTACTGTACTAACAAACTGGCTAACTGGCCTGTTTTCAACAGGCCAGTTAGCTAGATTTTGAAGTCAAAATGTCATCATTTCGATTTTTCCTTTGATTTATTTGTGAGGTAATGCAAGAAATTAGAAAGTGATTTTTATATTTTTATTTTTATTTATTTTATTTTTATTTATTTTATTTGTTTTATTTTATTTTATTTTTTTTTTTTATTTTTTTTCATTTATTTTTTTTATAATTTGCTGTATTTTTATTTTTTATATTCTACTGTATTTCTAAAATCTTAAATATGTATGGAAAAAAGTTTTTAAAAAAGATTTTCTACCGATTTTTTTATATTTTTTTCTTTAAAAAAATTCCGAATTATATTTTATTTCACAGATAACTTAATCTTGGTGTTTTAAACATGACTTAAAAGAAATTTATCGAAATGTATGTTTTAAATTAATCTGGGCGTTGATACCTCAAACTGGTTGAAGAATTTCGCTTGCCATCCACACAACACTGCGATATTTGACAACGCGATTCCCTGCGCCTTAAGAAGCTTAGATAATTAAGAATATTTTTCCCCTACTTAATCCCTGTATAGCATTTAAAATTTAATACCCAAATATTTATAACATTCCGCGCGAGTACCAAAACAATTGTCTCACCTGTTATTTTAAGGAGCCATCTATCGCTTAAAGAGGTTTCCCCCTCTAAAAGTTTCCACTTTTCGGTCTCCCACTTTGGGTAGACCGAACCGAAAACTCTTTTACCGAAGACGAAGTTCTTAAGAGATTTCATTTTTGTTTTCCCTCTCTTCACTCCGGTTTCGAATGCACTTTATTATTAGCAGCGAGAATCCCCCCCTTAAAAAGAGTTTTAACTGCCAAAAGGAAAGTAATTTTCCCTCCACGGCGGGGATAAGATTCATTCATTTATCCCCAGTGGGGGAAATGGCTTTTGTCTGCGACAGTAATGAAGTGTTTAGGCGGTTCATTCTCTCATTTGCTGGGGGGAGATTCGCATATTTAAACAAATGAAGCGGTTGTTAAGGGCTCGGATTTGGAAAAAAAGAGAGGGAAGAACAACAAAAGCACCTGGTTAGAATATTACGCGACGTATCTAGACATAGAGGCTTTTAATTCTGTTCTGTTAAGAATGATATCTCGTGTCTGCTTCGAATTAACACTAAAAATCTTGGTTATAACAATATTTGTATAATACAATATGAATGGTGGAAATGCTGTTTAAACTATTACTTCATAAAGATATGCAAATTTTTATAAATACATTTCGAATAAAGTAAACAAAAGATATTTTCCATTTTTGTTCAATTGAACAACTGATTAGCAGATATGATATTTGCATGTAGTAATCTATTCGATTCAGTATTTAATGTGGTGTTTGCGCTTTATAAAAATACTTTAACCCTGAAACTGAGGAAATTTTTAAAATAACTATTTAGATGCAACGTGTGAAAACATGTTCAAATACCGTTGAAATAAGCGAATTGTTATTTACACATGCAAGGCTTTTTTAATATAATATAATTTAACGTTTTAAAAGTGCCAACTGGCCGATACGGCAACCCTGTTCCCAAACTACCTCTTTTGGACGATTTTACATCGGAAAGGGGTGTCAGGAAATTGGGCATACGAGCGCATCTCCGGAGTTCTTTGTTAGATCACGCTCGGTAAAATGTAAACATCACCCTTCCATTCTTCACTTCCCCCCTATTTTGATGAAAATAACTCCGTCCGGCGCATGCGCAAAAGCGCGGAAGGTGTCCGAATCCGTTGCTGTACAATACTAACCAGTTGATAACCCATTAGCTTGCGAAAATCGGAGGATGCAACAAAAAATAGATTTACTTCCAACCCGCGGAAATCGCAGGATAAGCAGTGAGAGGATTAATCAAAATTTAATTTTGATTCGTATTTTTAGATTGTATTATAGTATTCTAGCGTTGCAAGTAAATAATAATTCGCCTAATTTAAAAAGTATTTGGACCTATCTCGATCGTTGCACAGAATAGCGATCCAAAAAGTTCCACACCGGAGGTTTAAACAAGCTCATGCTCATGTACAACATTATTTAATTTTCTTTATTTGCCGCATGGGTAAATGAGGATCAATTTTATTTACTCATGCACTGGTAGATGGAGATAAATTGTACTTTCATAGTTTAAGACGCTTTGTTGTTTCAACACATGAAACCAGGAGGAAGTTAACCCTTCAACCGGCTGAAACGTAGAAAGTCGCTCTTTGATGATTATTCCAAAACCGGCTCCGGCGTCGAAAGTTGCTCTCCGTTTATTACCCGAAAACCGGCTCCGAAACATTTGCGTTCGCCATTTAGCTACAGAGAGGCCGTTTTCAAAGCATTCAGTTGAACTATTTTTGCCGTTCAAAGGGCTAAAGGGGTCTATTCTGGTACCCCCGGTTGGGTTGGGAGACGTCACTTTTCCTGTTGTTAACGTGCGGAAAAAGTGACGTCTCCCAACCCAACCGCGGGTACCAGAATAGACCCGTAAAGCCTGTATTCAATTAATGTTTTTCCACTAAAATGCTTGCTCTTAACATCATGTATAAACATAAAGCCGGGTGTTCCTAACAGATGTGGAAAAAAAGTTTAAAATCAGCGTTATTGGTTGAGAAAAATTGAGTACTTTCTTCCTTTTTGAAGTTCCAAAAAATTGATATAGGTGGCGTTGCTTGTTAAGCGACGATGTTTGCATTTGGGGCAGCTTATTCATACTTGGCGTTTACGCTATAAACCCTTAATGCTGATACTTAACAAAAAAGTTAAATTTCATACAAATAAAATGTAGCTCATATCTTAGCATATACCCCATTGCAATAGTATTAAATCCGAAATCAGAAATTGCTATGTAAAATTGTACTTAATTGGAGGATAAGCAAACAATTTAAGTATTTATTTATAGTCATATATTATTAGCCAACACAAATTAAGCTTTGCCACAAAAAGAAAAAAATTAAATTTTCATAATTTTTTTTAAGAAGTCCTCAAAGCATGAGTAAAATAATGTGTCATTTTATGCGCTCCGGATATCCTAATATAAAATTTTATATTTTATTTCATATTTAAAATAGTTTTGTAAAAATGCTTTATTATATAGTTTATAACTTGTTGCTTTTCGAATAAATACTGGGAAAAATATTCCAAACCTTGTGCATTAAAAAAAACTAACATTTTTTTTCAATAAAAAATTTATGGCTAATTATTTTTATCCAAAATACAACCTTAATACTTCTAATTCCTTACTTTTCTTTAAATTCACCTTTCTCATGATGTTTTCTTTCTAAATATTAATATAAAAACAAGCTTTTTTTGAAAATATAAAGATATTCGAAATTATCTTAACCATAAAAAAAAAAATTTTTTCCGTTAGAAAACTTCTTTAGAAATAATTAAAATCTTTCAAAGTATGAAGGCATCCTTTTTTCATAGCAAATTCTTCCTGGAAAAATTACAAAAATAAATAGCTCATGATCAAATACTTCTAACATACTTTCCCCTTTTCTTAGAATTCAATTTATAATGTTCATAGTGGCTAAAGTTTGAAAAGTTAAGAGACAAACAAAATGCTTTCTTTCGCCATTTTTTTTTTCGAGTGAAAGAAGAGACAGGGGGAAAAAATGAAACCTCTGAGTAAAAGACAGAAGTTTTAAAGAGCCCTGTGGCAACGTGCGTGCCTCTTTCCGTGCGTAAAACCGTTCCCATAGCAACGGAGATGAGCGCGGTTGTCATAGCAACACTGTAATAGCTTCCAAAACGATTTTATTCAAGTAATTTTTTTTTTTGAAAACAACGTAGAGCTTGGGGGGTTGGGGATGGTAAGATTTTATCCTATTTTTTTACCCTTTACCTCGCGTGATTTTTCGTTAATTCTTTTTTATTCTTTCTCCGCCTGTAAGCGAAAATGAATTAAAACGAAACATTTCATTTAAGGTGAGTCAGGCCTTGTGTCTTAGATTATATGTATATTTTTTATTGTTTGTTTTTTCATTGTTGCGTGTATTTTTCTTAATGCATTTAAAAGTGCATTTATCCTCGGCTATGAAACGTTTATATCGACATTTTCTTCTGCTAAACAGGCTTTTCACCTTTGTTGTATTCTTTAAAGCGAAAAGGGAGGGGGGGGGAAAACGGGGTAACTTTAAATTGAAAAAGTACTTTATGGTTTTTCTTATATTTTCTTTTGAAGAAACATTCAGTTTTTCCAATTACATTTAATTTTTCTGCAAGCCACCAACTG
The DNA here is from genome assembly GCA_013235015.1 of Araneus ventricosus. Lineage (NCBI taxonomy): Eukaryota > Metazoa > Arthropoda > Arachnida > Araneae > Araneidae > Araneus > Araneus ventricosus. The sequence goes on along the minus strand of BGPR01000511.1, from coordinate 342,353 downwards.
CCGCATTGCTAAGAAAAGTTTGTTTCTTCTTCGTATTAAATAGACCTCTAACTCCATTAACGGTTTTAGGGATATTCACAAAATGGAGAAAGTTTTTTTTTTCTTACCTTTGCAAAAATGTTGATCATTTTGAATGAAAAGTTTTGTTTCTGAAATGAAATAGGTTTAGAAAACGAAAAGCATTCAATATACAACACTCAAAAAAAAAAAATGTTTATCATTTGGTTCGGCTTTGTGAAGTTTATACTATGTAGCTTTTTGAAGTTTGAATTGAAAACAAATGCACCTTTTGTCATTTTATTATATTCCTAGGAGAAATCGAATCTCTTTTTTTAGCTGTAGATACTGATGGAATATAAAATTAGCCGTTTGTTTTCTGTTTATCTTTATACTTCGCCTTCTAAAAAAATCCATTGTGAATAAATTTTTTAAAAAATTCTGAAAAATTCTTCACCGAGATTCTCATTTTAGTCTTTCTTATTTTCATTTACATAAATGATGTTTTGCGATTCCTTTCTAAGCAATAAATTTCATTTCTATAGCTTACATCAGACCTAATATTTACTCTTATTTTTCCATGCAATGACGGATACTGAAAGCATAAATTTAAAAAAAATCACAATAGGAATTTTTCGGAGATTTTTTTTCAATTTCTTTAAAGGATGCAGAAAATACCTTTTATATGAAAAGCAAATAAATTCTATTCAAAATCGTTTTTGTTTCTTCTAAGAAGCAAAAAGAAAGCTTTAACAAAAGGAAACATTTGTATAAACATTTACATTGAAAATTTCAGATTTTTCCTGAATTATGAATATTTATAAACAAATAATTAGACTTTTACGGGCTCAATAGGCCATTTAGAATAAAATAAATCTCATTATGTTATTGTTTATTTATCTTTTAAGCATAAGAAATGTCACCAGTTGTTTTGCTTTTATAACAGTACAATTCACAAGAATTTAACGACTATTGCTCGAAGGAAGAAGGAAGATAACATGAATGCACTGGAAGTAAAAAAAAGCACATTTATGCTTTTATAACAGTGCAATTCACAAGAATTTAACGAATATTGCTCGAAGGAAGAAGGAAGATAACATGATTGCACTGGAAGTTTTAAAAAAGCGCATTTATGTGAAAAAATACTTTTGTTAAACAAATTGAATTCTTCCATATGAACGTTATTAAAGAAAAGAATGTTTTGAAATGGCATATTAAAGGATCAAATTTTTTAATTACAATATCTGGAACAATATCGAGACAGATTAAGCTCAATCTCTCTGAAAATTATTCAGGTGAAAATTAACGGTTGAATTACATCATGTGAAAATACTTGATACTGCAGCGAAATGGACAATTTTTCTGTCCTAAAGATAGAATGTTGTATAAAGAAGAAAAATAGTGTTAGTCCCATCTCGAAAATAAAACATTGGCAGTTATACTGGTAATGATGTTAAGTCATGATTAAGAAAGATGAATTCATGGTTTTACGAATAATTTACATTGCATTCTTATGAATTGTAAATTATTCGTAAATCTACGAATCCATCACACTTAATCATGACTTAATTCCGTTTAAATGGCAATGCTTTATATTCCAGATGGGACAAATCCCGTTTTTCTTCTTCTTCATATAACAATCTAATTTTAGGACAGAAAAATTCGGGAGAACTCTACCTTCGGCTTCCTCTCAACAAAATCGTTTATTGGCTTCAGATACCCATAGATGGGCAGTATACTCTTTGACCTTGGTTCAAAATTAGGCGCAAATCTATAGTTCAGATGTGAAGACTGCAAGACAAATCCATCATTCATCAATTTCATCCATCTAGACAAATTTCACGCAAGACAAATTTCATCCATCTAGACAAATTGCACGCAAGACAAAGTTCATACATCTAGGAAAATTTCACGCAAGACAAATTTCATCCATCTAGTTAAATTTCACGCAAGAAAAATTTCATCCATCTTGACAAATTTCACGCAAGACAAATTCCATCCATCTGTCTATTGCGTTTTTGAATTATTACATTCACATACACAAACTAAAATATAATTTACTTTTTCATTAATTAATAAATTTCATTAATTCATTGATTAATTAATTTTTTTCATTAATTAATTTTAAATTATAATTTACTATTTGGTCCAATTTTATACAGATTTTCTGATGTTAGGAACGCTTGTCGACTTTCATGATATGGCTCGTGGCGTTTTTCAATTGTCGTCCTTACATGCACAGAGATAGACAGACAGACGCTCTTTCCTTTGGCAGATTTGCACCAAAATTTAATCTATAATTTTGTGTGACCTCCACGCTCCAAATTTCATTCATCTGGCTCTTTTTCTGTTCTTCAGCTATCGTGTTCGCTTACACACGGACGGACAGAAAGACAGATTCTTGATTCAGGAAGGTTTTAAACAGTGTTCTCCAACGTGGAACGAACGCCCCACGGGGGGGGGGGGGGGGGGGGGGGGGGGAAATTCGTAAATGGGGAAAAAATAAACCGGTGGATATAACACAGCAGGGAGACTTGAGACTGAAAATAACTAAATTGGAACCTAACATAAAATCTCTTTGCAGAAAGCGACAAGCGCAAGGACCTCAGCGAATTCAAATAATAAATAATTACTAATAATTAAAATAATATAGAAAAATCTTCCATTAAAATTAGTTCTCGAAAAAAGTTCTTCTCTGAAAACTCCCAATTTCCTTTCTCAACAATTCCCTGGTGATTTCTTCCTAAACCCTACCATTTAAGTTTCGTCAATGAACAATTCAATTTTTGAATATTAACCCTTAGTGCCTGCGTTGTCTCCGCCAAGGCGACATTAGTTGCAAGCATACTTTACCTTCAAATCACATATCATGTATTATTTATTCAAACAATTTAGACAGGATTTTACCGAGACCGTTACTACTTGATTTGATTACCAATCAAAGTAATTACCTAGTCTTTGAACCCTCTCACATTGAGTGAGGCGGTCCAGGGCGGTCTAAAAATTTCCCCTTAACAGCGGCGAAGGCCGGTCTCAGACGGTTGGCTTCTTTTGAGGCGAGGTGAGGCTCTGAGATCTGTTAGGAAATAAGCGCGGTAGGGGGTTCAATTATCCTTGCCAACCACAGCCCATTTCCGTACGCCTTAAGGGAAGGTTATAGCAGGGGGTGGTGTAAATGACCACCCATGTTAGGAGAATCCAATTCATGTCGTATCGTCCCAAAAAAAGGCCTGTGTTAAAGGGGATAGGAGAAAAAAGTCGCCTAGGAATTTAATCTGCAAATGTGAGAGGCCGCGGTGGCCTAGTGGTGAGGTCTCGACCTTGGGACCGGAGGGTCGCAGGTTCGAGACCCGATTCCACTGAAGATCCGCCGTGTATGGGACCTGTTGCGCGCTAAATCATACGTAGTGGTCAAACGTCCTCCCGTTGGTGTGGCGCGGAAGTTTGGAGGGGGGTGCCACCTCAAGGTGTCGTCCTCGCCATCTGACCGCGGTTCAAAATTACGAGGTCCGTCCCTAAATAGTCCTCGTGTTGCTTCAAAACGGGACGTTAACCTAACCTGCGAATGTGACATGCAAAGTACAATGCGCATCTAATTAGTTTTTGGAGGGCAAAGGCATATATTATGTATATGTTGCATAGAGGGCATAAAAATTTTAAAAAGGCTCGGATGGGGCATGGCACAAAAAAGTTTGGGAAACACTGGTTTAAAACGTTGAATTTTACCTCCATTTTTTATCTTAAGTGTTGCATTTCTTAAATGTTGCATTTTTTTTTTTCTTAATCTCAAGTGTGTATTTACGTTTTTAAACTTTTAAACTCCTGGTGTGTTTTTTATTAGACTCGGTGTTTGCGTGTTTTGACTTTTTGACCCTTACTTTTTGGAAATGAACTTTAAATTTCTTTTTTAAAAAATAATACGGCTTTTTGTGTCATAGTGTGTCTTAAAATTTTGTGATTATGTGTTTGCGTTTTTAATTATATATACGTTTGCATAAGTTTTATGATTTTATGTATTCTCTGTGGTCTAGTATTTGCTTTCTAAGGCATATTTTTTTTATTTACTCATTGTGACTTTTGTTCTCTGTGTGTTTGTCAGCACTCTGTAAATTCAGTTTTCTCTGTAGTGTGCTTTTTTTAAAAATAAATAAATAAAATTATAATCGGACACCATTCTACTGTATTCCTTATCTCCTTTATTTAATCTCTACTGTTATTAACTTTTCTTCCTTTGTCTTTCTAGGTGCGAACGCTCTTTGTGAGTGGCCTACCCATGGACGCTAAACCAAGAGAGCTCTACCTTTTATTTAGGGCTTACAAGGTGAGTAAAACCTCATTTGGTTTACAATTAAAAATTAGAAGGAATGTAAATATTGACATGATAATTGACCTAGGTCTACGTTTTAACTCCAACATTTGCACTCGTCTGTATGTATGTTTGTTACACGATTGCGACCAAATGCTTTGTACGATTTCCTTCAAATTCGGCGGAAATATTTCTTGAAGCAATAGAAAACGGTGCATATGTTTTATTTATATTTATTTTAATTCGGTAATAAAATAATTATTTTAATTATATATAATTGTTATATTAATTGGTAATAAAAGAGTGAGTGGCAACCAAAAATTAAAATAATGACATCAGAGTTGTAAATAAACACAGTTCGCTTATGGCTATGTATCGTTATCCGTTTTTCGCTAAATAAATGTTACCTATTTTTATAATCTTTAGCTATCTTTTTGTTCTAAATTTATATTTTAACTCATCTACCATCTAAACCCTTTCTTTTTTCCCCGGTATGGAGCATTAACCAATTTAAAAATTCGCTTGTAATTGTTAAGCCTAAATGGAATTATCAGACGCTTCTCGCCGAGATCATTTCGCCTGCCTTATAAATCGTCTGATCTTCATAGCAACGGCAACTTTTCGCTTATATATATTTCTTTGCAAATTGTAATATTAATCGCCAAGTTATTTTGAGTTCCATCTTCTTAGTTCGAAGGAAGTGAGTTGGAAAAATATTTTAATTTGATGCCTATTTAATAGTGAAATTTCCTCGATGATATTTTTTAAATAACCAATTTAAGGATTCAGTTTTTCTCTGTGAATTTTTAGTGCCATCTTTTTCAAAATACAGTCGGACCTCTATTTAACGAAGTCGCTAAATCCCGGGAAAAAGTTCGTTATATGGAAAATTCGTTAAATAGAGATTCACCTTTTAAAATACTTTAAACTGCACAAAACAGATTTTAAATTCATAAACACGAAATATTATTATTAAAAAAGTAATTAATCACTCCTTTATTTTGTAAATTAATATCTATTTGTTTTCCATCAAAAAGAAATCTGCAAGGAAAACCAGAATAAAACAAAATATTTTCCGGGGAATACACAGTATTTTCAATTTACAAAAAATAATTTTATGTTAAAATTAACAGATTGTAATGACATTATCGCATTTATTTCAACAAGTAATTTTAAGCATACATTACCACATGCGTCCTTAGATTTAATTACTGATAAAGTTCGAGGATAAGGGGAAAGCTCCATTGAGAGTGAAAGGGGGATATTGAAAGTTTTTCTAATGAAGTGGACCTGGGGGGGGGGAAAGGCTGTACCTCCTGATGAAATGAAAAGATCGATCATATTTTACGACTCTCAATGAATTAGGAGACTGGTAAACCCAGTTCAAGGTCATTGATCACCACAAAATGCGTTAAAAGAAAGAATAAATTTTGAATGTTCAGAAATATTTTGAGGAATAGGGTCAAAAAAATATTGGATCACAAGAAAAAATTCGTTAAATAGAGAATGCACTTCGCTATTTAGAGGTTATTTTACGAAGAATTTCGCAAAATGTTCTTTGTTCTAAGGAAAAGCTCGCAAAATAGAGAAATTCGCAAAATAGAGGTTCGTTAAATAGAGGTCCGACTGTATTTCGATATGCCGCTTATAGATAAGCGAAGTAAAAGAGCTAGAGATGTTTTGCTTATTCAGCAGAATGCGAACCATTTTACCCATATTAACCTCCAATTTCTCGTACCATAAGAATTGTGCTAAACTTTTGTACACCAGTGTGTCTCCTGGAGAGTCAAATTGTGATGCCCGGTGTCTCTAAAAACAATGCTGTCTTCAAAATGAATAACATTTGCTAAACTTTTTAAAAATGCGATGAAGTGAAAATCTTAGATTTTATATTATTATTTATTTATGTTATTATTATTTGGGGGAAGGAAGTCTACTGTTCATAGTTAAGAAAGCTTTCAAAAAATCGCGATATCAGTTTAGATAATAAAGATTTAAAGCATTTTTTTAAAAACAAACGCCTTTTTTCTGTTATACATACAGTCGGACCTCTATTTAACGAACCTCTATTTTGCGAATTTCTCTATTTTGCGAACTTTTCCTTGGAACCAAGAACATTTTGCGAATTTCTTCGTAAAATAACCTCCAAATAGCGAAGTGCATTCTCTATTTAACGAACTTTTTCTTGTGATCCAATATTTTTTTTCACCCTATTCCTCAAAATAATTCTAAACATTTCAAACTTATTCTGTCCTTTAACACATTTTATGGTGACCAATGACCTTGAAGCTGGAAAATGTCAATGAGAAAGTGCTTGAGCATCAAAGAAAAAATTTTAATTCTTCATAAGGTGGATAAAGATGTGAAAAAAGGATATTGCTTTAAAATTTGGTATTCCTCCAAACAGCTTATCAACCATAATGAAAAAAAAATCGTGATAAGATGCAAAATTATGATTCATCGAATTCTTGTTCAAAACATTTAAAAGCATGTGTCTATGAAGATGTGGATGAGGCAGTTTTGAAGTGGACAGTGTGAAAAATAAAAACAATACAGCAATGAATTGCGATGAAGACGAAGATGGAAATGATAATGATGCTGAAATCAACAAACCTTCGTATGATGAAATGCTGAAATTCATTAATTTTAATATAAAATTATTTTCTTAATTTAAAATACAGTGTATTCCCGGACATTGTTTTGCTTTATTCTTGTTTTCCTTGCAGATTTCTTTTTGATGGGTAAAATATATAAAACAAATATATTAATTTACAAAATAAAGGTGAGATTAATTACTTTTGTAATAATATTTAGTGTTTAGGAATTTAAAATCTGTTTTGTGTAGTTTAAACTATTTTAAAAGGTGAATCTCTATTTAACGAATTTTCCATATAACGAACTTCTTTTCGGGATTTAGCGACTTTGTTAAATAGAGGTTCGACTGTATACTAAAAAGTAATACTTTTAATTTTAATCATTTTCTACTCTTCAGTCTTTAATTTATAATTCATCATTTTAAATATTATGGAATCTTTAAATGAATTTTGCAATAAAAGTAAATCAGTGGAATAAATGATATTTAAGTTTTAAATATATAAATGTAGTGAGTTTCCATGTAGTGCACCGTGCTGCGCTATCTTATTCTGTGATGTATATAAGTCAGTATCTACCTCCGGGCAATGAGAATTCCTTTTGTCTCGTGGTTAAGATACGCGACTCCGGACCTAAAGGTTTTGGGTTCAAAAGCACGTGCTTGCCAAAGTCATAGAGAACACAATAGCGTACAAAATTTCAAAACTCTATCACAGTAGGCAGGTAATGATGAATCGATTACAAATTTCTTTCTTTACAAACATGAAAGAAGTCAAGCTAAATAAAAGTCATGGAAAACGAGCAAAGTTTTAATCTTCAATTATTCAAACTTGTCGCGGCTAAATTTGTTTCCTGTTGTAAACTTGTTAAAAAATAAATATAGAATGAAAATTATTTTAGTCGTGTACAACATTTGTAACATTGCTATATTTTTCATTACGAATGGCATTAAGAATACTTATTTCTATCAAACCTGAGGATAAATTGACTGAAATTCGTGATTCATTTTAAGCCAAATTCATTTAAAATTCCATTTACTTTTGCAAAAATATTTCTTTCTTTAACAAAATCGTTGGCATTGTCATATGAAACCAAATAAAAATATTTCTTGCGCATTAGTCAGCGTAAGTTTTCAAATGCACTTTTCATTTTAATTTTAAACGAGACGGAAAATGAGAACAAAAACTTCAGTTCCTACTTTACGACATTCATAAAAAATGCATACACGCAGTGAACCTCTAAAATGCATCCAGTAACAAACCAAAAAAAAATAATAAAATAGATTAAGTCATTCCGGAATCTTTTCCTTGTTTTTTCCCGGATAATGATCTCGATACTCATCTTATTTCCCGTTTTTTCCTTTTTTCCTGTTTTCTCCGTTCCTTTTTTATTATTATTATTCTTTTACTTAATCACACGAACTCCCTGCCCCAACAGAAAATGAGATATTAAAGTATTTTAATTACGCTACCGTCCGGACCTGATGTTATCAGGTTTCTTGTTCCTGAAACTTCCGCCTTCGGTAAAGAAGGGACTTTTCCCATTCCCTTATCACCGTTAAGTCGTATTGGAAAACCGATATCTCGCGACTCAAAAGAATAAAACAGCGAAAATATATTAAGTCTAAAGAACTACCGACGGTTGGAAGGTTTTTAATTATTTATTATTTTGTTATTTCGATACGAAAGGAAAGTAGTAAAGGTGGAATCGATTTTTCGCCATTTTTTTGCTTCCTTTATTCTTCTCTTCCGTTCGTCTTCTTTGGCAAACTGTTGTGATAAAAAGAAACTGTTGCACAAAAGTCTGAAAAATTGTTGAGTTTCGTTAGTGATGACGAGATTAGTCCAGAATTTCCCTTGCTTTCTCAATAATAGTTTCAAAACTAGTATCTGCCTCATTTTATTTTGAAATATACAATTTCTGATCGCTAAAGAACACTCAATGGATGATGGAGTTTTAACGAAATTTATTGTCGGAAGAAAACTTTTCAAGTTCGTGATAGAGTTATTAGTGCGTCGGATAATCGTATTTATAACTTATAAACGAAAATGTCATTGACAGACATTATTAAATCCGAAAAATACTTGGAATCAATAAAAATCTCATTAGTTTCATGACAAAGTACGCATTCTCAAAACAGAATATCTCATGTAATTAGATAGAAATTTGAGCTATAACAATGTTAGAGTCGTTTTGCCATATCTTCAGGAAAGTCTCGCTGGCTTCGCAGTATAATCTCAGCTTCGTGACTGGGTTTAGATGAGTTTGGATAATATTAACGACAGGTGTTGTTTAAGTAACACTAAATGCTAATTTCGAACAGGCCTCCTAATTTTGAACCGTGTTCAGATAAAGAGGTTTGTCACAGGTAATTAGATTCCAGCAGAATCATCAATTATACCAAAAACTTAGTGACTTTAAAGTTATTTACAGAATTTAGGTTCAATCTCCACTAAAGGGCTAGAAAGTGGTATTATGGAATGGGATAGAGTATACACCTAGGTCACATGATAGAATAAACTGTACATCTCATACAACATCTAACTTAACACCACAGCATACCCCCGAACTCGGAGCCAGGACGGCTCCCTGTCGGTTGGTTGGGTATGCGTGAGACTTTATTAAAAAAAGCCAGAGCAAAAAAAAATTCTATAAAAAGATACAAAAAACAGGACATTTTAAACAAAAGAATATAATATTTTTTTAAGTTCAGTCTTTCAGATCGTTGTGTTGTTGAATTTGTGAGGGTCGTGCCCTGTGTATGGAAGAAGAGAGAATATGAGTACATAGGGTTAGTTGGGACTGTGGCTAGTTGTTGTCGTCATCTTTTGGAAATAAGAGTGTTTCGTTTTCCGCGATGAAGTGGATGAGTTTTCTGATTTTCGCCCTAGAATTGTTGTTCATGACTCTTTTCCACCAAAGTGGTTCTAGGTCAGCTGACGGTTTTGTCAGGTGGTATGACGTTGTAAACACGCAACTTGCAACATAGTGTAAGGGGTTTCCCAGCTTTCCGCAGCCACAGGAATCGCTGCTTCTGATGTTGAATCTTTTAAGATATGTTGGAAATGGACCGTGGCCCGTGAAGAACATTATTTCTGGCCTTTGCCATGGAGTAGGAGTTGTCTTGACTTTTGGCAAAACGTTACGAACGCTCCTGCCTGTTTCTCCATTGTCCCATTCTTTTTGCCAGCGGATGATGGACTCTTTTTGCAGCAGACTCTTGATATGGTTTCTTGGCGCTGGGATGAATGTGGGGATTCCCTCCTGTGTTGCCTTCTTGGCTAGTACGTCCGCCGCTTCATTACCGCTGTATCCGACTGCGCGTTATGTTATCTTGTGCTGTGACGGCACATCCATTTTCTTCCAGCAAGATGTAAAATTTCAAATCCAACAATTCCAAATTTAAACTGCAATTGCGTCGTATTTGACATGTAACCTGTGACAATGAATTAATTCTATTATCTCAATATAATGTCTAATCCGCGCTTTCAGCCTTTTAACGACGATTCGGGTGGTTTCAGGCGATGAGATGCAAATCATTTAACGGCCTTTTCGTTTTTAAAGAGTTAAACGATAAACCTTTGCATTCCTTTTCGCACTTTTTAAATTATGCTAAATAAATGATGGATGTCTATTTTCTATATTGTAGCGAACCTATAGTTCCGCTTCCCTGCCATGTTAGTCTTATGGTATGAAAGGGAGTTTTACAGAGATTCGTAATGGAAGGGAAGGCTAATGACACCTGACCTTGGCGAACGTTTGGCGACAAAATGAAGGTTCTAGAAAATCTAGAATTATGGTCCTATCTCTATTAGGAACGGAGATATAGAAATCTTTCTAGAGAATTCCATATGACGTAACGCCCTGTGGGAAAGCTCGGAGGTGCTGAAACTAGAAAATGGCTTGATAATCTCTTTGGGGTTCTGTTCGCAGTGCGAGTTTATCAGTTGTTAGACGCTGAGCGCTTTTGATAGTGCTGCTTCTGTTATTATTAGTCATTTGTTGTCTGCTTGTGTTGCTAATCTGTACAAGTCATATTTTTCTTGTTACCTGTGCTTCGTGTTTTTCGTGGAATATAGCGTCTTTCTACTTTATCCTGCTTGTTGGACTTCTTCACCGTACATACACCGGACGATTTTTGTAACAATATCTATTTCTTCTTTAATTATAAAAAATAATTAAAGTTCGAATACGGCTTTAATTTAAGTTAGAAGGCATGATAAAGAATGTTTCAAGAAAGAAATAGAAGTTCTAATTTAAGTTCCTAAATATTTAGGAATGTAACGGTAGAGTAAACTATAAGGAGAGATGCTTCAATTTCTTGGGAAAGAACACTGATTAAATTGCCAATTTGTATTGATAAAAATGTCAAATTGCAAAAATAATGATGTTTGCTCTAGCCAACTAATTTTTGGTAAATGTTCTCTAACTAATAGAACCGAATTATGGAAAATAAAACTTGAATATCAAGCCATCAACAATCATATGTTAAAGCATGTTTGTTTTTTAAAAGCTGCATGCAGAACGTTATTGAAACATCATTAAAGCTTATACTGTGTAGGAAAATAGACAAATAGCTCAGAATTCATAAAATTTCCATGCAGCGATTCAAGATAATGTTTTCAAAAACGTGTAGGTAGGAGAATTTCTTTGGATCTCTGCCGAGTTTGAAGTAAAGTGTTATACGTTGAATTATATGGACGTTCAATACTCTTATTTATTCATTTATTTATATTTACAACAAATGTCTTTTCATGCTTTGAAGGTAAATTTAAGCACTAAAATAACAATGCGCATGTTGCATTTGCAATCTATTTTCATTTCATTTAATATAATTAGAAAATAATTTCTGCGTGAACTTAGATGTTGGTCAATTTTTTACTTCAAAATATATCGTAGATAAAATCACATATGTATTAGTAAAAAAAAACTTTCTAAAATTTTAAAATCTGTAAAAAAATTGAATTCAACGTATTTTGAAATCAGTAACTTCAAGATAGTACAAAATCATACTCATTGAGGACATGTAATGTTTATAAGACTTATTAAAAAGCTTCTTAAACAGTAGATTTTCTAAAAATACCAAACAATAGTGTAACATACTTTAATTTAAACTGTTAATCATAATTTGATACCTATTTCGCCATTTATTCAATTCCTACTATTAGTTCACACTCTCCCTATATATATTTATACATATATATCGTGTTCAAATTTTGCAATCGATTTTAAACTAACTTCCCGATAAGCTGGAGACTTGAAACTTTAAACATAGCTCAGAACTAGATGACAATGCAATATTAATTCGCTTTCTTGTCTGTCTGTCATTTCATATTTTGCATGACGCATGCGCAGTACGTTTTTCATTATATCTCGAAAACTATTAACATTACAGATTTGGCGACTATTTTGGCGACTTGCCGCAAAGTTGGCGACTTTGGTGACAAAGGGAATTTTCAAGATTCAATCGTTAATAAAATACTTTTTATTCATCCACTCAAGTTCAATTACATTTTTTAAACTTGTAGTGGATGACACTTGATGTTAATACAGTTTTTTCAAATATTAATTCATTAATTAAATTTAATTAATTTTAGTTTTATATGGGAGAAAAAACTTCTAAATTAAAATTTTTCTTTGCTGTCCTAAGTAGGAATTGACTTTAAAATTGTTTTTTTATATTACTTGTTTTTAAAATAAAGACAGATTTTTATTTATTTTTTAAAGACTAATTTTTTCAACAAATATCTTCAAACATAACAATGTATCGGATGTTTTTTTCCCTTTTCAAATAAACTGCTGATATTTCCCATTGTCTGTTAGACACTAAATAAACATTTTTTTTACAGGGGTATGAAGGCTCTCTCTTAAAAGTCACGAGTAAGAATGGCAAAACATCATCGGTAAGTATCATTTTTTGAAAAAAAAGAAAACTTTAGACAGCATAAGAAACTGTTTCTTAAAAATCCGATCCACCTGCTTAATTTATGCTCATTGTTTAATGTCCCGATCTTGATAAAGAATTAACGTACATAAGCGCGCATTTCGAAATTAATTAATTACTTAATACATCCCTTGCTTTTCTCATTTTTGTCAGTTTTTTCCACATCTTCCTTGCCTTAACAATTTGCTAAATTAATTAGAAATGTCCTTCGCCGTTGAGCGAACTTCGGTGACGAAGAAGAGGTTTCTCATTCTAAATATTTAATACTTTAATCACTTTATTGCAATTAGGCAGGAGAAAAATAATCTCTTCAAGCCAATGTAAAAATTTGTCATTACTCTATTTAATTTTCTGTTTGTTTTGTTACAAAATCGATGAACTTTTTTTTCGTTACTTTATTTATTTTTAAAGTAATTATTTTTCTACTGTAAGCTGTTATTATTATGTTTTCTTTTTACTTACAGCCCGTTGGTTTTGTAACGTTTACTACACGAGCCGGGGCAGAGGCTGCGAAACAAGACTTACAGGTAAGCGATAATTTCTTTTTCTAATTTTCTTGCTTTTCGCTTTAAAAGTATCTATTTTTATTTGTTTCCGTCAGCCAAATATTGGCATTTTGTATCATTTAAAAAATTTAGAATTCTGTCCATAATTTTATGTCCTGACCTATGCCTCCATTTTCACCACACGTTGGGCACAGCATGACCAAATTTGGCTTTTGCGCCAATAAACCCAAAAAATTAGATCAATCACGTCGAATCACCAGAATTTTCTCAAAAAATATTTTAGAATTGTATCCATAATTTTATGTCCTAACATGTGCCTCCACT
>BGPR01000511.1:263620-276864 GCA_013235015.1 Araneus ventricosus | reverse complement strand
TGCAATTGATAATCAGAAAATGCAATTTTATGAACAGAAGTTGTGGCTGGTTGATGAAAATTGGATGCAGTTATGTAATTGGCAACAAACTCCAAAATCCAAATTTCTAAACACATTTGTTTTTACAAAACATTACAGAAAAATTCTGATGCTATTTATTTCTTAAGTTAGTTATTGTGTTCTGAGTAGCTAGTTTTTCAATGGTTGAAATTACTGGTTACAGTTGATTAAGTTTTGCATAGAAAACTACAGACAGTTAGTTACAGTTTGTAAGTAAGATAGCGAATCTGAAGACAATAAACGGTTGGCTAGTTCCCGATTGTAAAAGTATGTCCATTTAGTTGTCATGTTTGACATTTTAAAGGAATTTCAGTGCATTAAATATAATGTTTCTGTATAAACATATCAAAAGTGCATATCATGTGGGTTTATCATATCATATAAATAAAAAAACACTATTTAATTTTTTAAAACAAAGAAATATCGGTTTTAGACCTGTTTGCTTCATTTTTACCAGAACACTTAGAATGCATTAAGCTGTAAAACAAAATAAACAGCTTTTCTCTAGAAAACAGAAAAGTTGAAATTGCAAGAAATTGCGAATAGTTTATCTTTGCAATAAATTTCTTTGTTACGCATTTCAAGCTTTTTAAATATTTATAGCTCAGAAATTTCTTGCAAAGTTTACTTATTCGTAACGAATACTGTATCCGAAATTGACAAAGAATGGATAGCAATTTATTTATGTTCAAGTTATTTGTGGCATTAAATAGCTTAATTTCTCAAATTCAATAAAATTTCTGCATGTTATTGTAAAAATTTTTTTTAAAAATTAAACACGTATTCTGAAAGAAACTAAAATTTCTATTTGCAAGAAACTAAGTCAGTAAGATATTACAAGGGAAATAAATTTCCCTTCAGAAGATAATAGTTCATCCAAATATATTTTACTTTACACTACGACACACCCATGACTCCATAGATAAAAATCTCCGGTTTGCAATTTGGATAGGTGTGCGTAGAAACTTTATTGGAAAAAAAGATTACAGACAGTGTTTAAACATAGACGAAATATATCTGAGAACTATAAAAGCAATGAAATTTAGCGTTTTACAGGTGAAAAGAAAACCTCGTTAGGTAGAAACAGTTTTAAGACAGGCCCCAAAAGTTCACTGCTTTTAAAAACTTGTAGGAGGACTGATTATAATCATTATCCAAATATACTAGAGGAAGTTAAAGTTATACTTAGAGGAAGTTTTTCCACCGCCACAATGGTTTCGACTGTGAAAATATTTAAGATCGATTAACATTGTATTTTTCTGGCATGCCTCAATTTCTAATCACTGTGTGTATCAAAGTCTCCAATTAGAGCCTATATATGTATTTCTGTCTTTTTCCCTGGCAAGTAGATAAATATATATGAAAAAATTGTATTGTATTGTTACACGAAAGAGTGTCTAGACTTAAGTTCATTTGAGTCCAATGCCCGATAATCAGACTACTATCTATGCAAGACCAATGTACATTCGAGTGCCTCTATATGACATACAATCTCTTGCCACACTTCAGAAAGTACCGACAGTGTGTGGTGACATTGAAAATTTATAAATAATGATACTAAACGAGCATTTCTGTGCGTTTGTGTTCATTTCAAGGCAAGCTCGCGGAGTTATTTTCAGGGAAAATTGAAATTTCTTTTAAATCCATTATTACAGTAATAATATTTATCCTTGATATTTTGCTGTTAGTTTAATAATATCATTCGGTATCTGAAACAATGTACTTGAAGTAAACAAGGCAGTTATAGACACCTTAATCTGTAATTTAAAGAAAAAGACCTTTCCTCAGTTTTCGTTACCTAGATCCATTTATACTGAAAGAGTACACAAAAAAAATGAAAGGGTTGCCAATAAATTTGATGCCAATTACTCATCCATAGAGTGTTAATAACCGATTTTTTACAATTTAATCTCAATATATTGTAAAATATCTTCCAGGGGTATTTTTTAACCCCTTATCCAGATTAATGCAAAAAAAATTCGGGAAAAGTTGCAATGAATCACAACTTTACTGAACTATATTTACCATTTTTTCCATAAATTAAAAGTATAAATATTTCCTTAAGAGTGTCAATAACTATCTTGTTTACTATTTGTCGAGTTGTGTAAATACCATGTATGCTGATTAACTTAAATTAATGTTATAAAATTTAAAGATTATTTTTCAAGTGTTGAAGATAACATTTGAATATTTTGTGGTTATTCAAAGATTGTTTATAATATTGATTTAATTTATAAATTAAATTAGGGCCCAGATTGCATTCAGATTATTTTCAGAATCCAATGCTCTTTCACATGTTTTTGCATTTGAATTTTTTATCCTGTTAAAATATTAAGTATTTATTATTATTAAGTATTTTATTATTATTAGGTCTTTACGCTTCATTGGATTTCAACTTCAGATGAATACTAAATATTGGATGATAATGTGATGTATATTGTATGTTGCGGTTGAAATTCCAGATGTTTCTTTGAATTAGTAATATGTACTTGAGGGAATTTATGTATATTCTTTTCTTTAGAATCTAAATATTAACAACTTAGATTTGAAAGTTAATTTTTAAAAATATTATGCAATATTTTAAGTAATTACAGTGTATATTTTAATACTTTTCTCATCAAATTAATTCTTTCATATTTTTTAAAACACTTATATTTCCCAAACTGTTGTAGAGACGTTTCTTTAATGCAAGTATGATTTTGAAAGAATAAAACTGATGACTTGAAGTATTACCTTATTAAACAAATGAATAATACTATGTATGAATAATGCTATTGAAATTCAAATCAAAGTTTTAATATTTGATTTTTTTCTAATAATTTATTTCTTCAATATGAAACATGGTATAAAATATTTGTAAGAAAAACATTCGTGTTTATCAGATTAGGTTTTTTAAAAAAAATATCAATACAAAAAATTATGCACCTTTTAATCAAATTAAGATTTAATATTGCTAAAAAATATAATGAGTAAAATTATAATTCAAAAAATGAAGCTTTTGTTTTTATCTTTTCCATGGATAAATTTCCTAGATTTTCATTTTATGTATTCCGCATTTTATAAAATTGCAAATTGAGACCAAATTAATGTTTTTCCCTGAAATAACAGAGCTTTCGTCTGCTTCGATCTATAAAATTACTTTTAAACCAATCTTTTATACCTACCACAATAGTCTTTCTTTCCAACTTCATTAAATTTATTGATATCTGTATGCAACAGTTTTACCCTCTGCTACTTAATGTGAAAATGATGCGAAATTCACATAATTACGTCCTTTGTATTTTATAATTAAAGACAAAATCGATTGTTTTGCTTAATAATATCGATTTTTTATTAGCGAATTCAATCTAAGGTATAAAGATGAGGAATAAAACAGATGACAATCTAACACGGCCTTCTAAACTGCAAGCCTACAAAACCCTCAGAATGTCGTCGGGAATCATTCTAAGCAAATAAATTATTTATTCTTTAAAAAATACCCAGCAGATCAGTGTAATAAGCTTTTATCTACTTCATATCAACACATGCGATATTCAGAATAACATAAATATTGTTCATATTTGCAAGGATCCGTTATGTTTATCATGAAAGCATCATATATTCATAGCTACGAGTATTTCTCTAGACTGCTAAAGTACATTCTACATTCCTTATTATTGCTTTCATTTCAGATGTATATAAAATCATTAAATTATTTCAGCCACTCATAGTGTGAAGTGTGCAGATGTTGTGCTTTGTTGTTATATTTTCCAGTTCCGTGTAGAGTTCAAACGTAAACATTGCGCAGGTGCCGTTTTTCAGATTATTAATAGCCTTATCAAAATTCTTTCAACGTCGCTTTTGCATTGTAAAGTACCGTGTTGTTCATTGTGATGTGTGTTTTAGCCCGTTCTCGAACTTTACAGAAAAAGTAACAAGTGGTTGTTTATTAAAACTCGATGCTGACGGCAATCAGGTAACTTTGGCAGCATTGAGACTTAAGTAGATGCTGTAATTCTTTTATTATACAGCTATTTAAAATATCTAACTGGTTACTGTTGTATTGGAAATGACGCTTTTGTGCAGCTACAAAGCTTCTCTTCACATAATGGCGTAGTTTCGAAAAAATTATACTTTCTTTGCAATGTAAAGCAAAATCCTTCAAAGAGCAAATAAAAGATGCATAAATAATAATATTTGTCTCGAAGATATATTGACCTCATTGCTGTAATAAATTTTGCGCAGCAATATCTCAAATTTTTTTACTCAAAATTTAACCATACAAATCGTTCTTTGTTTTCATAACCTTATGAAGTAACGTTGATGAACCTTTTGATTTATAAAGAATAATATTTCTTTTATGAATTGCTTTATTATCAATATGCAGTTATAAAAATAAAGTTTTCTCTGTTCTGTAACTGAATATTCAATTAAATATTGTTTTTCCCTTTGATAAAATCTAAACAGCAATGCTTGTAATTTTAATGGAATTTAAACAAAAATTTAAATAAAAGCTAATACGAAGTAGAACTATAAATTTTTTAAGAAGCAAAAAATTGTCAGTCTTTTAAATTGTTCATCTATTGTGAAAAGAACATCAAAATTAGCTTTAAAATTTTCTTCTAAAAGAGTAGGATTTTATGTTTCTTGTACACCAAGTTAAATGTAAAAAATAGAGCTTTGTGCTTTCGTTTTGATGTTTCAGAAATGGACAGTTAAAAACTTAACTGATTGTCAGAAAAACAGGCTAAAGAACTGTTAAGTTCATTCTATCCCGTTTCCTGGACTTCAGGTTTTGTTCCATGTTAAGTTGTATGTTGCTGATTTGTTTAGTTATTTTCTCGTTCAGTAATATTTATGCATCTTTTATGTGCTCAAAATGGTCAACATGAGCTTGGTGTTCTCTTGTGCATTCACTTCCAAGAGAATAAACATTGAATTCTCAAAGGATAAGGAACATAAAATATCGTTGTTTGCGTACAAGCGTATCGAAGATGCATTAAGTCAGTTTTAAAATAGATCGACAAGTAATCTGATACATATCATAAACGTATTACATGTATTGAAGCCTGCGTCCTAATACCGTGTATTTGAAAATAAAAATTGCTTCACTTTCAAAACCAAGACGCCACATATCAAAATGATATTGCTTCTGTGTAAGCGTTTTTGGAACACTTTCCATGGAAAGCATTCCAGTAAGTTCATTTCGTTCGACATTCCAAAATTTTGAAAGCTCCACTGGAATAGTAGTGCGAAATAAGTTATTTTAAGGAAGCTGTGTTATGCTTTAAATAGTAGACAAAAGACGCAATAGTTTTTGCCTTAGAATTGAATCTGGTGTTTATTTTAATTCAATATTTCGCAAAAGAATGTCAGTTTCTTACATTTTTCACTAATTGCCGTTTCTACGTTGAAAGTAACTAAATACTTGAAATTAACTCAACTCTCTGCCGTTTGAAGTATATAAATTAGCACTATACTCTACGAATCAACATGCCAATTGCTATAATTATTTAAACTAGTGTTTCTTGTTCAAAATTTCAACTCTGTTGCTTAAATATGACTTTCCTGTTTCTAAGAGTGCATTGTTATCTTCGTACCTTTTTAGGAATTTTCTTGTATAAACTTACCATCTCTGAAAATGATCAGGCATAATTAAATTAATTAATCGTATTTAAACGTTGAGTTTTACTTCTTCCAAAATTGGAATTCTTTTTAACCACTTAACTGAATAGTTTTCTTTGCTATCTAATAAGATGACCCCTCCTGTTTTGGAAAGGGGTTGTCGTTTTCATTCATCTAAGAAGGCTTAGGATACTTAAGATGTTTATGGATCCTACATATATTTTGTGTCAAATTATAAAGCTAATTAATGATTCAATTTTAGTTTATAAGACTAAAATTTCGATAATTCGATGCACGAGTATTCTCGGGCTGTTAAGTTAAGCGGTTAAATAATTAATTTTTATTAAACTGAAGTTATTTTTTTTTCTTTTATGTCTATTTCCCTTTTTAAAAAAATCTAAGATTCAACTAAGAATTCCAGAAGCTTTAATGTAGCAAATTCTATGAAATCTCCTCGAATTAAAGATATCCTACATATATATCGTCTTGATGCACTTATAAATCAAATTTCACCCCAGAAAAAATATTTATTTTCGTATTCTTACTGATACAATTCAAAGATATTTCATACGGTTTTTAAAAGTCCGCTGCTGTTTTGATATAAAATGAATCTTTAAAAGATTTGGATATTGCTCATATTCCAATATTCTCATACAATACCTGGTGCATATATTTACGACATAATTGTGAACAGTGAACAAATGAGAAAATTTTGGTAAAAATGCTCACTATCTCCTCGTTTTTATATGGCTTCGGAAAACAGGACAGAACGGAAGCCCGGATCTATGCCCCGGGTGCACAGAAAATGGCGTTGCGGTGGAATCAGTTCATGTAAAGTCACGGTCGCGTGACTAACATGTCATCTAACTGAACAATGGTCTTACACTATGCAGTGAAGTCACGGTCAATTTTCCCGCAGACGATACGTAAAAGATTCCGACATTAAAAAGGCGCGAACTGACTAGTTGTACAAGCATAAAGATAATAGAGTCAATTCCCGTGACGTCACAGTCACATGACAAAAGCAATTGCGCATGCTCTCTAACTTCGCGTTGTCTTATGCTGAGCTGTGAAACGTCTTTTTTTCCTATTGGAAGATTCGCGTTGGATTTGAAAATTAAATTGGCATATCACGCGAGCAAGAATTGAATCCATAGCCAATGTATTAAAATTTTCAGAGAAAAACAGGATCAAATGCAATTTATCAAATAAAAACAAACCTTACGAATGCTAATAAACTTACTTTAAACGATTTTTTTCATTTTCGGTTTAATTTCAACTAAATTGTGTAGAACATGATTAAATTGCATCAAACAACTGATATGATGGCATTGTTATTTATTCTCTGAACTAATTAACAATACAAAGTTGTTAACTATGTATATTGGTCATCCAATAGTTCCATACACATAAAAAGATTAAATATAGAATCCTTATTTCATAATCAACGGCTAAGTGAATAATTATCTACCTGATCATTTTTAAACTACATGTATTGGCAATCGGCAGAATTCAATGATTAGTTTAAATTTTCAAATGGTATTCGTTTGAAAGCATAGTTATTAAATTTATTTTGAATTAAAAAATAAAATGAAGTTGTTTTCTCCATATTAAAAAAAATATTTTTGTCGAATAATGTATCAGTTAATTCCTAGAAACGACTGCAAAAATGTTATAATTTCAATTCTTAAATTCTCAAAATATTTAAGGAATATTATAATTTCCTTCTAAAAATTTATATTAATGCTATTATTTTAAAATTCATTTTTTTTATTTTTGTAAGCAATCTTATTAAAATAAAATATATAGAGAGAATATATTAGTATAAATTATGTCATAATGAAATTTGAAATCTGAAAGCAATACCTTCTTCCTCCAGTTAAATAAACTGCATTTTTTTAATAAAAGAATCCATTCTTTTTTTGGGGGGAGGGGGATTTTGCATAATTCGCGGTATGAGTATACCTCAGTTATTTGTCAAAACATCTTTAACTAATATTACTGCCTCTTTTTGATTAATTTTCATCGTAAATTATTCTTCTGCATATCTTACGGCAAATTTTTATTTAGTTATGCAGATTAAAGGAATATATAACATAATTGATTTTATAAGAACGTTTAGAAATGCCCTGATTAATTTTAATTGAGTGGCTTTTCAGTTTAAAATTTATCTGATTCATTTTAAGCCCAAAATTTGCTTACAAAACTTCCATTCAAGTAGTTTAATAATAAGATCCCTCAATCTGAGCTCACCGAAGTCCTGTCGTTAACGGTCACTTTCTGTGCATCCGGGATATCTGGTGTCCGGTTGGGCGGGCAGCATTTCATAACATTGTTCTCAAATCGCTCAGGTATCGAGGACCAAACTTAAGGTAAAGACTTTTGTAAATGAGTAAAACAAAATGTAGGACTGTCGTGTAAATTAAATGCACTTGTTAAAATCTCACGGGCTGTTTCAAAAGCAAAAGAGAGATTTTTCATTTTCATTTGTTCGAGAAACACAAGGTCACCTGATATATTTTTCTTAATTATTTATTTATAATCGAAGGTTGCTCAGCGTTTACTGCTAAAAGTAATCAATTACACCTCAACTCGTGTGTAAACTCGTTTGTTCCTTCAACCAGGTATAAAAAAAGAAAGTCGCGAAATGCAGTTACTTTATTGCTTTATAGTTTGCTAGTACATTGCATGTGTTACTGCATAAGCATTCCAGCTAGTGAAAAAACGCGTTTTTTTTTATTTCATTTGTTGTAAGTATAATTTCATCTGGTTGTGATTCGTTAATTTTAGCAGTAGAAAACACGTTCAGTGACCTCTGCATGCGTGTAACTGATTACATTCCATATTTTTATGACTTTATTTATACATCTTAACTTATTATTTAAAGGCAAATGTGAAAGATTATACATATAGACGTATATATACATATATATTTCGTACATTCCGTATATTGCGTTAGCGTATCTTTTCTACAATTCATTACTTTTTATTCGACGGCAAAACTTGCCTGATATTGCCTTATTATAAAAAAAAGGAGAAACCTTTCGTGTGTTAAATTTCAACAAACAATTCCGTCCGTATAATGCATTCGCTATGAGGGCTGTCAGGCCTAATCTAAGGCCTAAGTGGGCCCCGATTTATTTAGTCTGTTCATATTGTAGACTTATATAAATATTATATATATAATATATATCGTCAACATTGTAGGTTGTTAAGATAGTAACAAGTTCAGTAGATAGTCTGATTATGTGCTTACTATATACATGTACGGAAAAAAAATCTTTAAAAAAAATGGCGCTACGCCCCAGTTATAATAAATATCGTATGGTTCCTTAAGTCAGCTATGTATCAGTAGATCTTTTTGGATTATTATAACATCTTTTTTCGGGATTGTTAGCTTTTTGAAACTGAAACAAAACCTCCTTTTGAAAATCTAGTTCTTCGAAGACCAAAGATATTTAAGACGTGAAGAATGTGTGCAAGGAACTAATTTACAACCTATTGTGTGTTTGTGCGTGTTTGTGTAGATTTTAAAAATCGCTCTGTTTTACGGAAACGGCCGCGGTTTCAATTTCTGCTGGTAATACATTATTCAAGTCATTTTTAAGCCTGTTCCCTCTGTAAAGGTATTATCAATGTACTGATGCATTGTGTGGCATTCTATATTTTTGTTATATTATAATGATTCTATAGCTGTGTACATACGGGACACTCCAGAAGTGGACAAGCTTACTTTCAGACTACTGAAGTGTACGAACAACTGATCTGTGCTTGCTTTATTTTTTCTCTTCCCTGCATTTATTGTAAAGAGCTGAGTATAATTTATGTATTTTGTTTATATGTGCTTTATATTACTATTTATTCTTACTTTTGTGTGTTTTAACTCCACGAAAGTAATATGAAAACTTCTGAGTGTCCCTTCGATATTACGCTACGTGAAGATTTGTGTGCTCTTTTGTGACCAGATACCAAATCGCTGGATTTGGAAGCCGTTTTAAAAGAAATTTGCCAAGTAAAAATTCAAATTGTCGGAGAAATAATAAATTAAAAGTATTTTGAAGAGCAAAAGATGATAATGAAAATTCAAAGTAACATCTGAATGCTTCCAATAATTCCATACCACAAAGATTACTGAGCACGCTTTATTTCATACATATTGATTACAATAACTATTCTTAACCATCACAATCTAGAAAAAGAAGTAAATAACTATATTAAAATCATATATACAAGAATTTTGACTTCTTTGACACAAAAGTATTTAGTTCTATACATAAATTGCAAACCTTATACCATGTTTTGAACATACATTAATAAGGTACCGAATAATTTATGCGTCAATGTGAAATATTTAATGACTTCAGCATCGGCATACAATACTGAAGCATATGAACTAAATTTACCCGAACAAGACACTTTAAGAATATGATTAAAGTAATCGTGCTCCTTTCTCAGAATTTATTATGTCTACTTTATTTACTCACGCATTCGTATTCAAAAATATACTGCTATAGCCTCAGAAAAATAAAAAAGAACACTTTGAAAATATTCATATACATTTACATTTGAATTAATTAATAAATCCTGCTGCAACTTTAAGATATGGAAGATTATTTAACGATAGTAAACTTCCTTATATAAATAACTTTATCAAAAATTTCTGTAATACATAATTAATGCTTTTTAAGAAAGATTCATCTATTTAATAACTAAGAATTTTCTAAGAAAACAGTGGACAAAAAGATGTCGTGCTTCGATATAAGGATGAAACTGATGTGCGATTTTTATCTTTGCCAAATTGAGCACACAAATGCTTTGCGGTCTTTACTAGTGTGATGCCATTTTGTATGTTGCTAAATGATGCGAAATTTCGCAAACATTTCTGTAAAAAGAAAAGGCGAAATCGAGTGATGTTGTGTTCGAAAACTTGTGTTTGCTCTTGTATAGATTCTTTTTTCTTTAGCAAGTGATTTGAAATAAAATGTTTGGAAGCCATGTGATTCAAAGACTCTGAATTTTCTTTCGTTTATTTTTTTACTTACTATTGCATTAACACAATACAAAAATAATACAATATTCATTGATAACAATCCAATAATCATTGGTAAGGAATTGTGATATAAAGCTTAAAAATCAATTCTTGTTTTCAATCAAATAAGTTTACGTTTAGCTTCAAATAAGCTCGATAAGAACAATTTTTTAAAAATCTCTTTTATTAAAGATATAAAAACTACTATTAATCTATTTTATATTTTTAGTATTTAATTTATAATAAATTATAACTATTATTGAATCCTTAAATCAAAATAATTCTCTAATTCACTACGAGGTGGCGCCACTAATATATAATCGAAATTTAATTAAATCAATTAACTAATAATTCAGTTCTGAAAATATTAGAGTAGTGCTTTATCTTGAAGAATACGCAAGTGCACAAAATTTCAAAATTCTAGCACATGAGGAAGTGTGTGGAAGATGGAAATCGATTAAAAATTTCCATCTTTACAATTCCATCCTATATGAATCAAGTCAAGTTAAATAAAAAAATACAAAAATAAAGACTGTAAAGAAAATAAGAAATTGTCTTTCAGAATAATACTAATGACTGAATATTTATCTGTCCATACCAGCTGTTGGCAAGCTGCGACCCCAAATTTTTTTTGTTTACGTAAAGAGTGGTTCCGAAGTAAAATTGAAAATAAAAATAAAGCTACCACATAGTTTCATTTATAAAACTTTCAAAATATACTATTCACATAATGGCAATTTCATTTGTTTTATAAGAATTTCGAAACTTCGAGATATAAAGACCTATTCCAGAACATGCAGACCAAACGTACTACCTTTCTATTGAAAGACATTCTATGCTAGAAATAGTTCCTTATCCACTATACTACCTGGTCTCTCACGACAAAACAAGCTTATTCGAATTTGTTCTCAGTATCTTCAGGGAGTGTATTAATTTGAGAAATCGTTTTCTAGCATGGATTTCATGAAACGTAAATTGGACGCATTTATGCAATAATAAACTAACTCAAATGCAAGATTTTGAGAAGAATTTATTACAATAAAAACAACAAAAGGAAAAACACAACATACTTAGAATGCAGAAAAATCTGATTCGATTTGACACACAGACGAAAAAACAAGCAACACAAAATATGGAATCCTGAACTGAACTACTTTTCTTTTTTAGAATGAAACTTACCAAGATAAATTTCTGCTTTTATCGGTATACGCAAAATTATAGTCCAATATCGTCTGCGTTTGTCAGAATTCATAAAAATAGCAATTATACAATTATTAAAAATACATTTATTATAATTTTTAAAAATAAATTTAAAAAAGAGTTAAATTTAATACTAGAATGTTTATAACCAACAGAGACTTTGAATTAATTACAAATAAATTATCTTAATTATTTACCCAAAATTGCGATTAAATGTTCCGTGGCGCCATCTACTGACGATATCCAACATTCATGTATGGCGTATTCATGATAAATTTCAGGAAATCTGATAAAAAAAAATATCCTCCGTACTTAAAAAGACATGTAGATAATACGTAAGTTTCATGACATAAAAATTTTCATATTCTATCTTTCTATTGGTTCTAACTGTTAATCTATAAACGGTGGCAGTACTTCCTCATACCTACAGAGGGAAGCAGTGTCCTGATGGTAAGGTCACTCTACTTCGGGGCTGGAGGGTTCCAGGTTCAAAACCAATTCCATTGAAGATCCGCCGTGTAAGGGGTCTATTCTGGTACCCCCGGTTGGGGGGGGGGTTGAGGGGGGTTCCGCACCTCACCCCCGCAACCCCCCCCCCCCCCCCCCCCAACCGGGGGTACCAGAACAGACCCCTAAGTCGGTCTGGTGCGCGTTAACCTTCCAGCGGGCGCGCGTTTGCAAGAAATACTTGAAATGTGCATCATATTTATATCGTTATTTTATGTATTTGAGTGCAATTTTATTTCTAAAATCTTTGTTTACTATTAGGCTAATAAATACAGATAGCATAAATAAAAGTTGCATTTATTGTTGTGAAATAACACGATTTATATATGTAATACGATGCACGATATGTCGTAAAATTTGCGTAAGCGAGCCCGCTCGAAGGTTAAAACCGTCGGGGCCAAATGTCCTGTCGCTACTGTGGCGCGGAAGTTTGAAGAGGGGTTGCTACCTCAGGTGTCGCCCTCGTCATCTCATCTAACGCCACCCTGAACCCCCGATACCTATGACTACTAGAGTCACCTCATCGGACCTAACGCCACCCTGAACCCCCGATACCCATGACTACTAGACTCACCTCATCGGTTTTAAACGGGTACAAGATAGATAAAGCACGAACACCACAACCAGAACCAGTCGTCTGACCGCGGTTCAAAATTACGTGGTCCATCCAAAAATAGCCACCGAATTGCTTCAAAATGGAACGTAAATATACCTGAACCAAAACCAAATTACTGCGTAAAAAGTTTCATATTCTATCTTTCGAATAATAAACGGTTCAAAATTACGTGGTCCATTCAAAAATAGCCACCGAGTCGCTTCAAAATGGGACATAAATATACCTGAA
>BGPR01000511.1:236738-261439 GCA_013235015.1 Araneus ventricosus | reverse complement strand
ACAAATTATCATCCAATGCATATTCGGAGCTCGACCGGAGAAGCAATAGAGGACACTTTACAGCAATCTGTCTCATGTTATCTTGTCAACACGGGAACTAGTGATTTTGATTGGATTTGAACCAACGAGGGATATGCTGTAGGGAGGGAGAAAATCTCCATTATTATTTTTTTCGCGTATCCACTACTATCATATCAACCCCCCCCCCAAAAAAAAAATACACATCCGTCTATACAAAGAAATTTTTATCAATAATTTTAAGGTAAACTTAAATTAACTTAAAAGTTAAATGACTCGCATTAATAATATTCGGAAAACTTATTTTTGATTTTACATTTTATTCCATTTTTATTATTGTACTAGCAGTACGCGCACGGCGTTGCCCGTGGAATCAGGACTTTCACAAAATGAAAAAAAATGCCCACAATGGCATGAAAAAGTTTTGGAAACAAAATCAAAACAAAAGATACACATTATTTGATTTTCCTGCTTATTTTTTTTCGCGCTACAGTACAGAGTACGTTAATCCAAAATAATATTACAAAATTGGAACGTGAAAATGATTATTATACAGCAAGCAAAATATAAAATCGAATCCGAAAATAATAATCGAAATAATTTATTCAGGTGAAGGTCATGACGTATCCTACGCGTCCGCCAATCAAAATTGGCATCAACGTTCCGAAGAAGTGCCGCGCGAGGAACTCCATCGAGAAAAATAACTCTCAACCGCCCAGAAAAAAATTAATTAAAAAAAACGGGAAAAGATATTTTAACCGTTCTTGTTTTAAATCCTACAGAACCGTTCTAGTTATAAGATAAAAAAAATTTAAAATAATAGTGTTATTAGAAAGTCGGATGCAACAAGCTTAAAAACAAAAGTAACATCTCGATGGCAAAACTGGGTGATTTTTAAAAAATTCTCAAAATTCAGTAAATTATGTTAGAAATTCAAAACTAACTTCATTAGGACGGAAATCGCGTACTCTTTCCGATGGTGTATCTATTTTTGTCGTACAATTATTCAAAACCATTCTATTGAGAAATTAGCGCGAAAAATCAACCAAAGCAACACAAAACTTTAAATAAAAAATTTTCTAGATTAAATTTTAAAATTTCGGCTTCGAGGTGCATTCAGTCACCATTACGACTACCTGTGTGAAAAATTTCATGGCTGTAAGTGCGATAGATTCGTCTGGACATCGCAGACAAACTCACACAGACACACACACGCACACAAACATTGCCTTCTATAAGTATAGATTAGTTCAACGCCAAAGCAAATGAAACTAGTATTGTAATTATTTCGTTTTAGCTTATAAAAATAGCTAAAGATTACACTTGGTAATAATCAACTCTTCAAGTGATATAGTTATTAAATAACAAGTATTCACTTGGGGAAATAAAATTCTTTAACTTTTTAATCCCTTATGTTTTCTTGCTTCTGCCATTAACAACTTTGATTTCGCGTACCCCCAAATGGTCCTTTGAGTACCCCGAGGGGTACACGTACCACAAGTTGGAAGCTTCTGTACTAGTTGATCCCACTCAGAGCGTCTGCGCTCGGTTATACGCATACCACGATTTTCCTGACTCTTCTAGAGCCAAACTGACGATTCAGAGCTCCAAGAAAGACAAAACAAAGGCGCCAAGTGGCGTGCACATAACAGAAAAGTAACCAAAGTAAAATTTTCGCAATAGTAATTTCCATAATGTTCAGCTCAGTTTGGCACGATTTTGGCTTCTCTGACTTAAACTATTTTAACGTTGATCTAAACGTTCTTTGGCTCGGCTAAGTCCATCTGCTTCATTTCTAACTATCTCTTTTGAATAATTTCATTTAAAGTTTCCTTATATTGTAAGAAATATTGTGAATTCTTCATCCTCAACACTTTTTTATTCGAGAAAAGTTATTTTACTCCAGAACGAATAGAGTAACAGGCTGTGACTACGAAGCTATGCCTAACATGGAGGAGGCTACCGGTTTTCTTTTGTAAACAAACCAATCGTTACCATCGGCAAAAGAGAAATTAACCTCTTTTCTGTGCCACGTAGCTTAATGTTTTATACATATAGATGGGCCTTGAGGCTAAAATTTCAGATCTTTATTCCATTTTGTATCAAATCCTTTAAAAGTGGTCTCAAATCAGGTATTTGACCGTTTGTCTATGTATTCAAGGGTGCAAGAACGAGATAACCCATAAACGGAACGAACTACATGAAAGAAATCTGATATGTGATCTTGAGATCAAGAAAAAATTGTATCAAGTTTTGATCCTTATCTGCCAAAAGCAAAGGTTTCAAATGCATAATCGATTCTGATTACTATACTATGAGGCTTCTCCATATTCCAAAAGGGAAGGGTCCAAGTGCATAATCGATTCTGATTATTATACTATGATGCTTCGCCATATTCCAAAAGGAAAGGGTCCAAGTGCATAATCGATTCTGATTACTATACTATGATGCTTCATCATATTCCAAAAGGAAAGGGTCAAGGGCATAATCGATTCTGATTACTATACTATGGTGCTTCTCCATATTCCGAAAGAAAAGGGTTCAAGTGTATAATCGATTCTGATTACTTTACTATGATGCTTCGCCATATTCCAAAAGGAAAGGGTTCAAGTGTATAATCGATTCTGATTACTATACTATGATGCTTCGCCATATTCCAAAAGGAAAGGGTCCAAGTGCATAATCGATTCTGATTACTATACAATGATGCTTCGCCATATTTTGTTCGTATACGAGAATGCCAAGGGGAGAATACTCCTGCTAGTTCAAGTAAGGTCTCAACTTCGGGTAAAGAGGATTCCATGTTCAAAACCAGTGCCCACTGATGATCTATCATGTTTGTGGGGCCTGTTTAACGTTAAATCATACGTAGGGATCAAACGTCCTCCCGCTGATGTGGTGCAGAAGTTTGGTGGGGGAGTGCCAGTTTCAAAATGATGAATTCCGTCCCAAAATATTTCTCGTGTTGTTCAAAACGAGACGTTAATATAACTAAATTAAACTGATTAACCCGCTGGTTCAGGCAGTATATTTATAGGGCATAGCCATTAAATATTGGATTGTACGGATGAGTTTTCTTTTAACGTAGGTCTACGTTCCTCCCATTGGGGTCCCAGGAAGGAATTTGATTCACACGACAAAACGTCACAAAAAACTTTGTTTGGGAGATCCTCTATATCTCGGTAACTACATATGTTAAAAACATAACTAATGTCTTATTTTAGAGATTAGGGGTAACAACAGAAGTTGCAAAAGAAATTGAAAATCGGAAAAGAGTCACGCGAGTAAAGTAGTCCCACGCCTTTAACATCAGCGGCTGTTTGAAAAAGACAGCCTCCAATCTTTTTTTCAGGTTTATTTACATTAAAATGCGGTAACTACATAATTCAGGTGTAATGCTAAGTCAATGGAATCTTCAAAGCGGAAGTCCAGGTTTTTAATGTAAACAAACAAGACAGAAAACTCGCCCATAGGTCATTATTCTTTGAAAAGAATGGAACTGATAGACTAAATTCTTTTCCACTCAATTTAGATAATGAAATATGACCTCAAACCAAGTCATACGAAAATGCGTCAATACATATCGTGAATCAAATCTTTGAACCATGATAGCCCTCGCAAGAGAGAAACTCTAATTATCTATGCAAAAAAAGGCAAATATAAGCAAGAGATGCCAGAGAGAAAAATAATCAAAAGTTCATGCGTAAGCCGAATAACTTTTCTGCATACATCGAGTCTCCATTTTTACTGAACATGCAATAGATTTTGTCTCCACGAAAAATTATTCACCTGAGAGTCCCTTCCATAAGAATAAAATTGCATAAAAATATATTCCACAATTCCAACCAGAAAAATAAATCTGATATTAATTTTACCAGAAAATGAGGCAGCGTATATCATCAAATTAAACAAATCTGACGAGACAAAATTTAGAGGAGAACCAAAATAACGAGTTTCTCCGTCAACATCTGCCTTGTCCTAAGCAATTTCGAAGCGAATCCGAGGAATTATGAGTGCTTCTAGCCGAAAGTGTGCAACAGAGCTCGAAACTTCAAAAAAAAAATTTCTTCTAGAGTAACGACGAAGTATATCAGCCCTCGAATTGTAATTAGTAGCCTTTGAATCGAGGGAATCGAACCGACTTTAATTAAGTTCCTTAATTAAAATGACGTAGCTTACTGGAATGGAAAAGTTCCCTGTTACACTGAGGTAAATTGACCTAGGGAAGGAAATTAAATCTTCTTCATAATTATTAAAAATTAAGCTTATATATTTGAAACTATCATGCTAGGTGAAGCATAATTTTAGACTAAAAATTGTGTAAATATGCTTTTGTTTCTGCTGGGCTCTTATTCAAAGACTGTTAAAACTTGATACACAAATTATTCTGTTTGAATTAGATTTTTATATAAGGTTACAGAATGTTTCATTCATTCGATTAAGACTTATCTAAACGTGAAACAAATTAATATTTGCTCGCATTGCTCATTAATTCGTAAATTACCCCTTTTGATTGAAACGCCATTTTTATTTTTTTCGGTTGCAAAATAAACTTTGAAACTTTTCTTCTCCTTAATGTTCAGCAGAGCATAACAGTATCAAATGTATTTAAACTTTTATTCTTAATTTCGAAACTAGTTGCATAAAGTGGTTTACGTATTCTGAAAAAAATACAAATGTGGAATGATTATTCAGATTTTAAAATAAAATATGCTACATATTCCGAGAAACGTGTGTAACAAAATGCTGTTACTACCACAAATCTTAGTTCATAATTTATTGTAAATTTGGTTGAATTAATGCTTCGTTTTTAAGCTAAAAAAAGTATTTTTGGGAGGACCACTTAAATTTTAACCCCAGCCAGAACTTTGCTCATAGCTGATAAATCTCGCAGATTTTTCTAAAATAAGCTCTAAAACACAGAATTTTGATCAAAATCCCTAAAGAGAATGTAGAGAAAAAGATTGGGAATTTTGTCAAGACGTGCATTGTTGAATCCACAATGTCATTAATATCAGAATCTACTACTCGCGCCAACCTACTTGTGATGATGTTAGGTCATATTTATTTTATTTACAACCTGCCCAGGCCCAGCCTACCCAAGAGGGTGTAAGGCTTTCCACAGGCTGGAGGGGAAACATAAAACAAAAGAAATGAACTATATTAAAAAAGAATTTACAAAGAACCCCAAGGGATGAGCAGAACAATTTAAAAATCATCGTTTACAACAATGAACTCAAAAAAAAGGATAAGCAGCAAAAACACAAAGCACAAAAAGATAAAGAGCAAAATCACAAAACTCAAAGAGCAAAAACACAAAAAGTTTAACATTAAAAACACAAAAAGATTAAGAGCAAAAACACAAAGTACAAAAAGATTAAGAGTAAAAACATAAAACGCAAAAACACAAAGAGATTAAGACTAAGAACACAAAACGCAAAAACACAAAAAGCTTAACATTAAAAACACAAAAAGATTAAGAGCAAAAACATAAAACGCAAAAACCCAAAGAGCAAAAACACAGAAAGCTTAACATTAAAAACACAAAAAGGTTAAGAGCAAAACTCAAAACATGAAAAGATTAAGAGTAAAAACACAAAACGCAAAATCCCAAAGAGCAAAAGAACAAAAAGCTTAACATTAAAAACACAAAACACAAAAAGATTAAGAGTAAAAACCCAAAAACCCAAAGAGCAAAAGAACAAAAAGCTTAACATTAAAAACACAAAACACAAAAAGATTAAGAGCAAAAACACAAAAAGCTTAACATTAAAAACACAAAAAGATTAAGAGTAAAAACGCAGAAAGCTAAATATTAGAAAAACACATACAAAAAATAAAGATAACCAAATTAAAATTAATAGCATTTAAAACCAAACAGTTACAAACAAAAATCGAGAGACAATAAGCATTACAAAAACTGCACAGAAGCACACAAGAGATCTAACAAAAACTTTGCAATGGACAAGATAACAATTCAAAAGAAAACAAAACAATTCCTAAAACTGTCGAAAACTCGAGAACAGTTAGCCGAATATTAGAATGACACCAAGTTGAAAATAATAATAATAATAATACAAATTTCTAGAAACCGGAACACTCCAATCAAGTCCAAAACTCAGTACTGATTAAGGCTATTGCACATGTTAGGTCATATGCAGCCGACTTAGACACACTGGCTATAGGTGTTCATTCGTTTAAAACCCAAAAAGTAGAGATGTGAACTCATACATTATTTTTAAAGGACGGTCACTTTAATATGATATCAAAAAGTGTATGAATTTCATTCTGGAATTATAACAGTTATGGTTTTAATTGTGCAGTAAACCTCGATTATCCGGGTCTGTATCAACCGATGCCTGTATTAACTGAGCCGGTACCAGAAGTCAGAACTGTGTTTTTCATTTTTTAATAAAGTCAACGAATATTTCAGGAAAGAGTATCAAAGCTGGCATTAGAGCAAGTTTTCGTGTATTTTCAGGATGCGAAAGCATATAAAAGATCGCTATCGAGAGGTGATCCTTTATAACTTAAGAAAAGTTATTTAGAGAAATAAATTCTTTAGCACTTTAACAGTGATTACGGAAGTTCCATGCATTTTCATGAAAAATTGGCATTGTGAATGTGTCGGAAACTTTCGCGTTGTTAAGCGAGGCAATTGTTTGACGTAGACTTAGGGGTCTATTCTGGTACTCCTGGTTGGGTTGGGAGTTCGGTTGTATTCCGCACGTTAACAACGGAACCCAACCCAACTCCCAACCCAACCGGGGGTACCAGAATAGACCCATTAGTCTCTCCATTGTGATCTAATGGTATGTCGAGAAAGAAAAATATTATGACGGTTTTCGCGCCCAAGTTAAACGCTTATAGCTCCGCCGCCAAACAACATAGAGAGTTTATTTTAGTTTTATTTAACAGAAAAAGGGGCACATTGAAGATTTCAAAAAGAATTTTAGAATTTGGAACAACGGTTTAGTCAAAGTCGAGCTGCAAAGTTCGAAATCGTATTCAAAATCAAAGTTGAAAGTTCGTTTCAATCATGAAAAATTTTGGTGACGTCACAGAAACTGATGAGCGCGCACGTAGACTATACAAGTACATTAGGCAATTCATTCATCGATCGTACGTTCGCGCGAAATATTACTCCAGAATTGTCGAATTACGTCTAATTTCTTGCTAAAGATAAACGCTTATAGCTCCGCAACCAAATAACATAGAGCGTTGGTTTTAGTTTCATTTAACAGAGAAATGTAGACATTGAAGATTGCGAAAAGAATCTTAGAATTT
This sequence comes from Araneus ventricosus, assembly GCA_013235015.1. Classification (NCBI taxonomy): domain Eukaryota; kingdom Metazoa; phylum Arthropoda; class Arachnida; order Araneae; family Araneidae; genus Araneus; species Araneus ventricosus. The sequence continues at coordinate 254,134 of BGPR01000511.1, read as the reverse complement.
TGAAATACGGGTTAGTCACAGTCGAGTTGCAAAGTTGGTGAAAATCACGAAGAATTTTACATAGATAGAGCCACATAGTCACACTAGACTAATAGTCACTATAGACTATAGAGTTAATAGTCACATAGAGCTACTTTAGTCTCAGAAAGTCACAGTTGAGTAAGGTAAGTAAGTCTACTCCCCTTAATCCCAGCGGCCGTTTTGTAGAGACAGCCTACCGTCGAATTTTTTTTAGAACAACTTTGAAGAGGAAAAAGAATATGATGCGATAGCAGAAGACAAAATAATAAATAAAATCCAGCCTAAACGCATATTTACGGATCTTACTATGGTTTGGATTGAGGTCGCTTTTCATTGGCTCTCAGCGTCACGTGACTTCGCTTGCTTCTGAATGATGTCATAGGAGCGCGTTTAGTTTGGATTTCGATTTTTGTCCTAGCTATTGCATCATGGAGAAACCAAAATTATCTTTTAATTACGATTTTTTTGGATATTTCTAAAGGGAATTATGGAATAGCTAAGACAAAAATCGAAATCCAAACTAAGCGCGCTTCTATGACATCATTCAGAAGCAAGCGAAGCCACGTGGCGCTGAGAGCCAATGAAAAGCGACCTCAATCCAAACCATAGTAGGATCCGTAAATATGCCGCCTGAACATGTTGCTATGACATCATTAACAAACAAGCTAAGTCACGTGATGCTGAGAGCCAATGAGAAGCAACCTCAATCCAAACTGTAGTAGGATCCGTAAATATGCGAGTCAGACTCCACATTCTGAATGATCCATCTCTTACACATTCTTGTTGGATAGCGCTTATGATAAAAACCATTGCATAGCAAAAACACACAGATTAATGTTTAGGAATTGAAACAAATATATAACAATATTTTTCAGTTTCCTAAAGAGCTAAATCAATCCTTACACTCACACGTGTATAATTATGCATCTGGTCATCTTTCGAAGGGCAAAGGTTTAAGAGCCCTTTATATCAGATTTTTATTTGTCAATAGGTCTCGTGATTATTCAGAGAGGGCATTACAAGAACACTTCACTTCACTTACCAACGGATGAAAGTGAGCGCTTTCATCTTAAATATGGATATCATGTTGTTGAGAAACAATCTACCAATCACTATAGAAATGTGAAGTCAATATGAATTTAATGCTTTCCAGAAATGAAACCGTAGTAATTCCATGTTGATGAAAATACGATGCTCAAGATAAATGATTCCGCAGTCACTATATTCCAGCATAATGATATGGGTCATTTACTAATGGTCGATTCAACTTTAAACGCTGCTGGTTGCCACTTTGTATACAGTAATATTTTTGATATTTTATCAGTAAATCCTTTGTCTTACGTTTTTATTTAACCTCCTTATTAGATGCCACCACCCATTTGATATATTTTTTATTATTATTTCAATCAATTTAAGATGCTAAAGCATACTTGAGACATTTAAGAATGACCAGATGAGATTTGTATTTAAAAATAAAGCTATTTTGATGTACTAGCATCGAAGTCTTGAAAATTTGCTTTTAAGCTGAATAATTTGATCTGTATTGCTTTTAGTCAAATCTCTGAAATCTTAAGAATATTTTATCCATGTTAGTTTAAGAAATTATACACATGGACATGAGTACCTGTTTCTGAACTCAATATAAGAGACGGAAAAATACGTGTGAAGAGCTTGGAAGGTTAATTGTTACGTTGACTTAATTACGGATTTAAATAGCGTACGGGCACAAAAGAACCGAACTTATAACATGCCACTCCAACCAAGTAGGAATTAAAACATACACTTTGAAGGATGATTTTGATGTATTTTGATATTATAGTGGAAGGTCGAAAATTTTTGGAAAACACCACCGAATCTTTAATCTGTATTACTACATGCGAAATTTTACAGTAATCAAATTCCTGATTATCCTACTTACCATCTTAAATATACAAGGTAAACTCTAACCGAGCTAATTTCTAAACCGTTAGAAATAGGCGTGTACGCATATTTACGGATCCTACTATAGTTTGGATTGAGATCGCTTTTCATTGGCTCCCAGCGTCACGTGACTTCGCTTGCTTCTGAATGGTGTCATAGGAGTGTGCTTAGTTTGGATTTCGATTTTTGGTTTAGCTATTGTATCGCGGAAAATTCAAAATTATCTTTTAATTACGATTATTTGGATATTTCTAAAGGGAATGATGAATTCAAGATAAAGATAATTTTGGTTTCTCCATGATATAATAGCTAAGACAGAAATCGAAATCCAAACTAAGCGCGCTCCTATGATATCATTCAGAAGCAAGCGAAGTCAAGTGACGCTGAGAGCGCTATTTTGATATTATAGTGGAAGGTCGCGAAAATTTTTGGAAAACACCACCGAATCTTTAATCTGTATTACTGCATGCGAAATTTTACAGTAATAAAATTCCTGATTATACTACTTACCATCTTAAATATACAAGGTAAACTCTAACGGAGCTAATTTCTAAACCGTTAGAAATAGGCGTGGACGCATATTTACGGATCCTACAATGGTTTGGATTGAGGTCGCTTTTCATTGGCGCTCAGCGTCACGTGACTTCGCTTGCTTCTGAATGATGTCATAGGAGCGCGCTTAGTTTGGATTTCGATTTTTGCCTTAGGGGTCTATTCTAGTACCCCCGGTTGGGTTGGGTTCCGTTGTTAACGTGCGCAACCCCCCCCGACTCCCAACCCAAACGGGGGTACCAGCATAGACCCCATTGTATCATGAAAAAACCAAAATTATCTTTTAATTACGATTATTTGGATATTTCTAAAGGGAATGATGAATTCAAGCTAAAGATAATTTTGGTTTCTCCATGATACAATAGCTAAGACAAAAATCGAAATCCAAACTAAGCGCGCTCCTATGACATCATTCAGAAGCAAGCGAAGTCACGTGACTCTGAGAGCCAATGAAAAGCGACCTCAATCCAAACCATAGTAGGATCCGTAAATATGCGGCGTGTACTTCCAATTGAAAAAAAAATGCTATAACTGATTAAACAATAACATTTTATTTTGTTTAAGTCAATACATAAACTGCTGAAAAATTACTGCTGAAGTCTAAATTTTTATACTGATTCCAACAACCTTCGTTCCTATTAGTCATATTTAGTAAAATATTCCTAACACACTAACATTTTAAGCAAAAAAAATGACGGGAGGATGCCTTTTTCAAACAGCCGCTGATGTTAAAGGCGTAGAACTACTTTACTCGCGTGACTCTTTTCCGAATTTCAATTTTTTTTTCTTTTAACTTCTATTGTTACCCTTTATCTCTAAAATAAGACATTAGTTATGTTTTCAACGTATGTAGTTACCGAGATATAGAGGATAGCGTCATCAATTCATGCGTATTTTTTGCCCATCTTTGCGACTCAAAAGTCACTGAAATACAATTCCGATTTTTAATTTTTTTTTGTAACTTCTGTTGCTACCCTTTATTTCTAAAATAAGACATTAGTTATGTTTTAACATATGTAGTTACCGAGATATAGAGGATCACGTCACCAATTCGTGCGTATTTTTGCCCATCTTTGCGACTCAGTAGTCGCTGAAATGCACTTCCGATTTTGAATTTTTTTTTTCTTGCAACTTCTGTTGTTACCCTTTATCTCTAAAATAAGACATTAGTTATGGTTTTAACATATGTAGAGATATAGACGATCTCCCATACAACGTTTTCTGTGGCGTTTTGGTCTGTGAATCATATTCCTTCCTGAGACCCCAATGGGAGGAACGTAGTCCTACGTTAAAATATTTCACTGCTCTAAGACTAACTTCTGAGTTAGTTAATTTCCTCTCTTCTGCGTTATGAAGCTTTGAATATCACTACTTTAGATTTTATTAGACCGTTTAATGGCCACCTCGAGTAATATCCGACAATCAACAAACAACTTGAGGGAGCTGGCGCAGTTGATAGACCTAAAAATAATGAAATTCAATGTTACAGAATCATTTGAGGGTAGACAGATTAGCTCTGGAAGGCAAATAAAATCCTAATGGACTAGTGTTACAATATTTATACCGCCCGTAAGAAAAAATTTCATTCAAAAAGAACATTTTGCGTTCGGAAAAGTAATTACAGTGGAAACTCCCTATAACGAAATTGCTTGGTTCCAGTTGAAAAATTCGCTATAGAGAAAATTTCGTTATACGGAGATTAGAGATTTTTGCAGTTATTTAAGCAAATGTAACAAACCTTTTAATATGTGCGATAAGTTCAAAAATATTTAATTATGACTTTCAATTAAAAATGAAGTAATATTCATTATAAATTTGTTAAAATTATACTAATTTTTATTGTATAAATAAAATGCTCAGAAGTGAAGACAATTCTCCAATTTAGAGAATATGTACTAGTACGGATAAACATAAAATGCGTATTGTCACATCCATTTGCTGTTTCCATCCCCACTCCACCCCGATTCTTGAAATCTTGACCCTTAGAAATGTTGCTCCCTCTGTAGAAACCAAGGTCCCCACAACTGCATTAACCTTCACATAGCATTCTATGTGTTATCGCTGGAATGAACAATGCGACTGGTTCCAGAAACAGGCACGTGTGAGCGATTTGTTTGCACAGAAATTAGCAACTTTCTTCAAAAATAACAAAAATCGAAAAGATAAAGGTCTGAAAAAATTCGTTATAGGGAGAAATTCGCTGTAGGGAGACTTCGTTGTAGGGAGACTCTACTGTAGATGCATAATAATTTAGTGGATACAAAATCTCATTTTATTGCTTAGAAAAGTAACGAAATTAATTCATTTTTTTCTGAAAAATTAATCTTCTTAGAACTCTGTATGTATTTAACTATCGAATCCAAGAAACGTCAAAATGATGCACAGACTGAAATGGAACCCGAGGGGAGACATCCGAGTGCAAAGGGTTGACACTCTGACGGACAGTGTTTTAAAAGATTACTTTTTAGGTGCAACGTTTGCAAACATGTTGAAATGCTGAATTGTTATTTATATGAAAAGCTTTAATAGTATACTATGATTCAACGCTATAATAGTACTAAGTAGACGCATTAGCTTGCAAAAACCGCAGGATGCAGCAGAAAATAGACTTGATTCCTACCCTCGGAAAGCAGCCAGAGGATCAAATAATATTGCTGATTTTTGCAACAACATATGATAAATTTGTTTATGGATTTTGAAAAATATTTGATGCAAAAAAATTTAAAATTTCCTAAGCTCTTTCATTGGGATCTTCAAACTGATTTTCCTCCTAAATTTATCCCGGGTGTTTCAATTTCAGATTAATGAACGTATCCATATCTAAAAAATTCCACAAGGTCCGTTAAATCCCTTTGAAAAAAAATCTCATAATACAAATTCTTTGAAATCTTCTATAAGTAGATATAAATTTCTCCATACATTTTTTCATTCTTGCCTATGATCTTTTTATACGAGATTTCTAAAACACATGCTAAGCGAACACGAATTTCTCATCAGAGAACAACCACTCTATCGAACTCGGATGGAAACATAGATGGGAAAGCCATCCCACCCCTGACAGATTATCTTCAATTGGCCATAAGAAATTACCTCTCAAAAACAAATAGTCTTTATCTAAAGACAAACCCTAATAGAATCCTTTTTACTACAAAAAAACAGAAACAATTTCCCCTCCCGCCATGGAAAGGGTTGCAATAGAGAGATCATGCTCTGTAAAATTCATTATGCAGATAGATAGTCGGCTTAAATTTGTTTATGCATTTTGAAAAATATCTGATGCAAAGAAATTTTAAATTTCCTAAGCTCTTTCACTGGGATTTTCAAACTGATTTTCCTCCTTAATTTATCCCGGGTGTTTCAATTTCAGATTAATGAACGTATCCAGATCTAAGAAATTCCACAAGGTCCGTTAAATCCCTTTGAAAAAAATCTCATAATACAAATTCTTTGAAATCTTCTATAAGTAGATATAAATCCTCCATACATTTTTTTTCCAAATTTTCATTCTTGCCTATGATCTTTTTATACGAGATTTCTAAAACACATGCTAAGCGAACACGAATTTCTCATCAGAGAACAACCACTCTATCGAACTCGGACGGAAACATAGATGGGAAAGCCATCCCACCCCTGACAGATTATCTTCAATTGGCCATAAGAAATTACCTCTCAAAAACAAATAGTCTTTATCTAAAGACAAGCCCTAATAGAATCTTTTTTACTACAAAAAAACGGAAACAATTTCCCCTCCCGCCATGGAAAGGGTTGCAGCAGAGAGATCATGCGCTGTAAAATTCATTATGCAGATAGATAGTCGACTGCCATAAACGAACCGGAGGAACATCCATTTCTGTGAGGAGGTCGTTTATATGGGAGATTATGTAGTAGGGAAGGAGGAACTTAATCGTTGAAGCGCCGTAAATCCCAGGTGGTCGTTTCCCAACAGAAACACAAAACCACCAACAAGCAGGCAGCGGGCTCTTCTGGTAAATACTTTTACAGTTTGCTTACTTCCAGGTCGTTTCATCTTCGCCATCTGACATTTAAGATGCGATCAGCTCTTCGGAATGAATCACTGTTGGCTGCCTTTCCGCTAAAAATATCTTTTTCGAATAAACTGCGCCTAATTAAACTTTAATTTAATTTCGCTGCGAAACAGGGATTTTTCCGACGACACTCTCTTGCCGAGGCCCTTTTTAAAGGGAGGGTTCTTCGCGTTCTTCGCCAAAGGGATTGGAAAAAAGTTTATGTGAAGTTTGGCTAATGGAGCCTGAAATTTAAATACACGCGTTACCTGTAGCAGCAATACTTCCATTTTATTACATCGGACCTGATGAGCTGGTGTTGGCTGGGTAATGTATTTATTTTTTCGGGTCTGGCTTCGGGATTTCTTTGAAACAAGGAATTAGGCGCGGAGAGAACGTTATTTCCTGGATGATTATGGAAAAATTCGCAGCGTATAAGAACATAGGCTAACACTTATATGAGCATGAACTAGCTGTTGCAGATTTAAATTCAATATTCACGTGATTTTGACCCTACAATGAACACTAAAATATTTCGTACTGCAACTAGCTTTTTAAGTGATAAAAGCAGGTATGGAACGACGTATGCATATGGTAAAAGCAATATAGAAAATAAAATGCATATAATATTTTTGTAAATAGTTTTGGGTTTTTTTAATAACCAATTTAGGCTTCGACAAAATAAAATTGGGTCATTTTAACCGCTTAAGAACCGAGATATTTTGTAACCTATGGTATTCAGGACGAGTTAACTCGTTATGAATCCTTAAGCGGTTAAAGTTGAAAAACATAAGAAGGGCGCAGTTCGGGTCCGCGCCGTGGATTTTTTGTGGAAACGCCGAGATAAAATCATAAAACATGTGTCTCGTATTAATATGTAGTAATTTTATTATCAATCTCTTTAATACAATATTTACACAGAGTAGTATAATGGTTACAGAATAGATAAATCACAAACTACCACAGACCCTTTCTGCATGCGATAAACTTGTGATTTATCTATTCTGTAACCATTATACTACTCTGTGTAAATATTGTATTAAGGAGATTGATAATTAAATTACATATTAATATGAAATACTTGTTTTATGATTTTATCCCGTAGTTTTCATTAAAACTCTACGGCGCGGACACGAACTGCGCCTTTCTTATGTTTTATTTAGAGTAGCTTTTGATAGAACCATCTGTTGACAGTATATAGAACTACATTTCGCCTATGCGTAGTAAAACATTATTTACTACAAATGCTCATATTTCCCGTAATATTCAAATTTTTGAATTAAAATTTTAATACAATATTTCTTTTACGTATTGTCAAGTATTCTGTAAGCTTCGTATAATTCGAAAGAAAACTCTGCATGTTATAATCAAAAAACGTGCGGAGTTTGAAATTTTCATTTTAATACCGATTTTTACTTAGATTCTGATAAATATTTTTATTGTCTCACTTTGGTTCCTAATAATACTTCTCAAGCTCTTTAAAATGACACCATAATATACCTCCTAGCTAAACGCGTTTCCACGCTACACTTATTTATAACCTTACATGAAGCTAATTCGTAAAAATCACACGAAGCCATCTCATTTGAAATTGACTGTAGCTCAGGGGCGCCTTGCCCAACGGTTCATGTAGAAAATTCACAGTAATTTTATTATAATTTTGGAGCAAGAAAATATTCAATTATAACTTTAATATGTTAAGCACCACGACTCACGTCTGAGATCTGATTCATTCATCTAATTAGACGCGACCCCTCTTAGCTACAGAAGGGGTCATCTCATTTGAATTGGACTGTAGCACAAGCGGCCCAACAGTTTCATGGAAAATTTTCTTATAGTAATTTTTTTATAAGTCAAAGTTGGGTCAAAAATATTAATATAACTTAACATGTTCAAGCTTCCATCGAAACTCCGTTGAGATCTGAATCCATCTATGTCGGGATGACCCCTTCCTCTCCTTAGCACAGTAGGTCAATACTTTAGAATTGGATAATGTAGGGGCCCTTTGCCAGTTCCAAATGTTCAAGTGAAGATTTTCTATAGCTAATTTTAATATAAATTTTGAGCAAAAAAATTATTTAATATAACTTTAACACGTTCGCGCCACGACTCCTGTCTGAGATTCGAACCATCTATCTAATTAGATGACCCTCTCTTAGCTAACAAAGAAGGGGTCATCCTATTAAATTGACTGAGCCTGGGCGCCTTTGGCCCAACGGTTCATGAAATTTTCTATAGTAATTTATTAGTAATTTTGGAGCAAAAAAATTATTTAATTATAACTTTAATGATGTAAGCGCCAATGACTCACGTCTGAGATTCGAACCATCATCTAATTAGATACCCCTCTCTTGTGTGTATGTGCGTATGTGCGTGTGTAACCTACCCATATTCCCTCGATTGTAGGGGGAAAATTGTATGCATCATGGGCACAGATTAGTGAGTGCTCCTGTGTCTTGGAATGAGTACCAAACACCAACAAGAATTGAAGACGTATGAGATAACAATACAATTCCTATAAATAATGTTCAATATAATTTATGTAAGTTCGCATTTTATTGTATCAGGAGATGATTGAATCTTGTTTAAAAGCATTGATAATTTCGTATTAGGTAATAAAAAATTCTGGCGATACTTAAATGTCATATAATTTTTTTAATTTATTCATTTACTGCCAGCAATTGAACAGAAACACTTTTTAAAAGAACATAAAAGCTGATTTATAATGACTCTCGATCTTGAATTCTTTATTTAACATCTAAAGTGCAATACCTTTAACGCGGGATAAAAAAAAATGTGCTACTTTTGCGTTTATCGTTCCAAGAAATAGGAAAAGAATGGTCATGTGGCATGTGGTGCCATCTAGCAAAGTAGCAACTATTCTTTTGGATAATAAATTACGTATTTAAAATTTTGGTGATTTTCGGGTTAAAACCATTTCTTTTGCAACTAACCAAATTAACATGCATGTGAAAATAATTCACTAAATGACAGAGCTATACATTTCAAGTCACAAAGAGCTTAAAATTTGTATTTTATCAAAATATTTCCTTCTTTCCATCCTGAAAATTACGCTGTTAAACCTTCACTTTTGAATTTACGATAGCTGATTATGGGTTTAAAATAATTTCAGATCAAGTAATACGATTTCTGTCATATCGCTTAACTCAATTGTTTCGTTGAATTTAAGAAGTCGATCCCGATGTTAAAAAAAAAATATAAATAAAAATTCTAAATGGTCACATTGGGCTGTAGGAGCCGAAACGTCATTCAGGAACTTTTTTTTTTTTTACTTTCAAGGAAGTATACAAAGAGAAAGTATTGTAATCGTCAAAAAATTTGGGAAAATAATAGATTTGACGATTTTTTTCATGTTTGACCTCCTGAGTCCGAGTCACAATTTGGGATTGCGTTCAGTGTCTGTCTGTTCAGAACACGATAACCTGAAAACTATTAGAGTTTATGGGGATGAAATTTGGTATGTGGTCTAACATAATGGTAGGTTTCTGTCAAATTTTGGACAAAATCCGTCTGGTGGAAGTCTGTCTGTCTGTATGTCCAGAAGTCGCTGCGAACACTATAACTCAAAAACTTGAAGTTAGATGGATTTGGTACACAGTTTTATCATCATGAATGGTCCGTAGAAAATTTTTTAGCCAACTAACAACGGGGTTGACTGTCTGCTGGTCGGTATAAGCGCACTCCAACGAGTCCGCTATCTCCACGCGCACGTGTATTGAACGCAATCTTCTGTGCAATGATATTTCATTGAATCTTCTGCTTTTCGCTTTTCATCAGATTCTCCATGCGCAGGCGTACTTGATAGCAATTCAAAATGTGCATTGTCCCTTGAGCCAAGAAAAGAGTAGAACAGGTCTATTTAATCGTAACGCACTTTCAACAACCTCGATTTTTTACCAAATATTTTCTTGATAGTCATTGGATCCCAAGTTACAGTAGGTTCGAATTTTTTTTATCCACGCGGAGGGAGGAGAAACAGCACCTTTTCGAGAAGTATAATGAGAAAGTTTAGGAGTTCCCCACCGTTTTTAGAGATTTAAGGAGACAAATTCTAGAGATGCTTACTAAAGACGCGAACTTTATCTAATCCTTACCTCTAAAAATATGATTGGTATTTCAAATTATTAGAAGCACAAGCCAACAGAAGAGGGGTTAGCAACATGTGTATTTTTGTTTCTGATTCTGAAAACCTATGTTATTTTAAATTACTACATTATAATTTAGCTGAATTGGATGCATTTGCAATTTTTTCTTCATGGTGTCTACCTACCAACCCACGTCGGCTACTCGGCCTTCCACTCACAGTGGTAAGACCTGGTAAGGACTGCTGGGAAAGAAAACCAACCTCAGCCTCCAGCTAGAACGCTGAGCACCCAGACAGCATTTATTTATGAACCGAAATGACACACAGAAGCAATTGGATGAAAATAATAAAATACAGCTAATAACAAATTCAAAAAATATAAAACAATCAATAAATATTATAAATATATAAACACTGTACCTATTAGGCATGGGAGCTAGGAAAATATCATCTAAAATAAGCAAAAACAACAACAAAAACAAATGAAAAACACAGAAAGACAAAATAGGAACATATTTACACACCCTGTATGGAGGGTGTAAGGGTCAAGGACCCCAAAAAAGTCCCAAAATAGACGGCAATTAATACATCACCTGTCACCCAAGAGTCGACAATCACAATCAAACAAAGACAAGCCGCTAATTTACGTGTAAAACAAATCAACAAAGCAATAAATATATAGAACAGTAAAAACAACCGGAAAATAACATTAGTCAAAATAAAACCATCACCCCGGTAAGTTTAGGCAAAGAAAAAATAAGCACATCCACAGAATCCAAAAAAATAACACCTGAACTTTCTTTTGGTTAAACCCCTATAACTAAAGACAGGGGGGGTCAAAATGTGCCAAATTTTTGTAGTCAAAAAAGGAACCACTAGGCACCCAAAAATAAATAACTCATGTAGTGTCTGTATATCCATTCTCTCACCCACTGACTAAGTAGTCTTGTATCTCTGTTTTACATTAACCTTACGGACTGGTACGGCGTATAGAGTGCGCCAGTGGGTGTTTTATCACTAATACGCACGGTGCTGCCTGTAACTCGTGGACTTCGACAAAATGGGCAAAATGCCTACAATGACACGAAAAAGTTTTGAAAATGTAAATAAAAGATACACATTATTGATTTCCTGGCCTATTTTTCCTCTTCCTCTACAATGACGCGAATAAATGACGTCACCGGAAGGAATCAGATTGTAGAACAGTAATGAAAGCATATTACGTCACCTCCGCTTGGGAAACAACAATGCATCTAGGATCGTCCGGTGAAAGTCTAGCTGGTCAAACCTTAAAGGCAAAAAACTGCTTGAACTGGATCAGGGAAATCAATTTTAAAAAAAACGGAATAAGATATTTTAACCGTTCTTTATTTTGTAACTGAGGTAGAAACTCTTCCAGTTATAAGCTGAAAAAAAATGAAAATTATAGAGCTTTATTAGAACGCCGTGACGCGGGAATTTGAAGAAACTCATCAAAAATTACAAATGAAAGACTATTTCACCCTAAAAATTCAGTAAATTATGTAGGGAAATTAAACAAACTCATTAGAACGAAAATTGTTTGTTCCATCCGAAGGTGCATTGTATTGTTTTTTCAACGATCACTAGAAAAAGATACTTACAGCCGTAAACGCCAAAATGACCCAAAACAATACAAAACATTAAATAAAAAAATTGCCAGATTAAATTTAAAATTTTCCTGAGGTACTTTCTTGAGTCACCATTACGTCTACTTCGTGCCAAATTCCATGGCTGTGGGTGACAGATCACTTGGACATCAACACACAAATGCAAATTACTTGCCTTTATAAGCATAGATAAGCTGAATAAAATTATCGAAGTAGACAGCTGTCCTGTCTAACTCAGCCTTAGAGGAAACAGACTGGAGTTGGGTTGGGAGACGTCACGTTAACAGTGGAAGAGTGGCGTCTCCCAACCGCCGGGGGGTACCAGAATAGACCCCTAACATTCCTTCTACTTGTTCCGATGGTTTTCATCGACAATGAATCAGTCAGGGCCTGGTCTGATCGCACTTGGAAAAAGCGCAGAAACGCCTCCTTGACCCGTAAATCATTATCACGAAACGCAGGGAAATTATCCCACAGAGCAATATTACTGTTTGGAAGAATTAAGCAAGCAAATAGCAAAATGAGGACGAATCTGCGGCATAATATCTCGATGGAGAAGTTCGAGTATGAGACCTAAAACTGATTCTGAGACTTACTTGGAGAAATAATCCAGGGTCATGAAGAATACAGAGACTCCAAGCTCAAACACAAATGTTGGTATCATCCATCCATTCAATCTCCAAACGAGACGTATAAAGTGGCACTTGATTTCAGTGTTCCAGAAAGCTAATATGACCGCAGAGGGTTAATTTGGAAATTTACTTTGTAGCTGCTCTTTGGACCACGTTCTTTGTACCCAACACAGCCAAACTAGATTGCTTTAAAATATTTCCCAGTTTGGAGTATTTGATAGATATTGGATAAGGCCGGCTAATTCACCAGGGCTATCTTAACTGTCCAGAATTCATGTTTTACAAATGGTTATTTTAACTACTGACTGCGAGTCCAGGTATTTCTGTGGAATTGGAAGCAGTTAGAATTGGCAGTAACAATTCCATGGTAATCTATATTGGTGCTATCTGTTTTAACTGTTCCAATAACTATGTCTATACCTGGTTATTTTAAACTACTGATTGGTGAAAGTCCAGGGGTATTTCTGTGAATTGAAGCAAAGCTAGAATTGTTCTGGTAACAATTCCAAGTACCTGCTGGTGCTTGTCTCTTTGTTTTTTAACTGTCCAGAGAATTCATGTTTTACAATGCTTATTCTTTAACCACTGATTGCGAAATCCAGGTATCAGAATTGGAAGCAGTTAGCATTGGTAGCAGTGCAATAATGGCAACTCCATGTTGTGTGGTCTTGTTTTGAACTTTCCATAATCTGCTGTTTTGCTACCGATTATTTTAACCACTGATTGCGAACCAGGCATTTAGAATTTGAAGCAGTTGAACTTGTACTGGCAACACCTAAGGTACTCATGTTGAGGAGCAATTGTTGTGGTAAAAAATTATGGAAAAATTTAATGCAAAAATTTTCCAATGGGAATTATTGTACTGGGGCGGCGGTAAGGTTGAAAATAGAGGATTGTTGTATAACACGCTTTTAAGAACACTTCTGCAAGCAATCGGTACGATGAACCAATCACAAACTGAAGGTTGCTCCCCTACGCACATCTGCATCCCAGCTAAATAATACTTAAGCATGGGAAGTTTTGTCAGCCCTTCAGAATGTCAAACTGGGCCCAAACCAATCTAATCCCTTGATAAACCTACCAATCTCTACCATCAAACTAGTTTCACGGCAAATTGCCTCTCACCAGAGATTTCCTCAAATTTTGACGTGTTTAAATAGATATATATGCGAGAGCAAAATGTTTAAATATTTGGATTGAAAACAAATAAAATAAACATATGTTTTATGACAGGAACTATTTTTTTTGAGTTTATATTATTTTAAATACTTTATTCAAAACTCCTCTTGGTAAACAAACATTCTGTGTGTAGTATTTTCTTCTTTAATAATTCCACTTGTACCTTCATAGATGTACAGTAAATTTAACGTGATTGGGAATCTTGAAAGTGCAAATATAGAGCCTCCATGTGAAAAGACAGGCTCATCGAGGTAAATTCCACATGATCGAAAGTTTGCCTGCGATTTTTTCGATAGTCATCGTGTATTGGAAATTAACGGAAATTATGGCGGAAATGTGGTAGGATCTAAGTTTGGTGGCTAATTTAATTCTTGGCAAGAAAAACAACATCGCCACCACATTGCATTCAGATACACTCTTATGTCCAAAACTATATCACGCTCATGATATACCACTGTCGTAATTTAATACTTTCTTTAAAAACGGAAATTAATTCTGAACATAGAATTAATATAAATTGAAAATTTCTGGAACATCATAGCGAGATAAATTCCATATCAACTGATAGAAAATTTTATTTCAATTTTTTCTAGAGTTATTAAATGGAAATTAGGAACGACAATTACTTCTTTTAAATTCTAAAATGACTCGAAATTCTAGGTTCTCTTAAACGATGCAAAATAATGCTGTTTAACGTCTCAGTAAGTGCCTGGCGTGAGTTTTATTGTTGTTGGTGACGCCGGAGCGTTACGATCCAAGGTTATATAAGTAATTTCTGAATATTGCTAACATATGCCAAATAATCATACCTCTTTTTAATGTCGTTTTCACGGTGAGATTTCGCCCTTGAATGGAAAAAACAATCATTTTCATTTCTACAACAGTGGGGGAGCCTGGAAATTAAGACAAAAAATCCGACCTTCTTATTTGCATGAGATTCACGCCTGAGATTCGTTACCTATCTAGTTAGATGACCCCTTCTCAGTTTCTTTCTTAACTACTAACAGTAGAGAAGGAGTTAGTCTATATAGGTATGAATCGTATTTGATCTACAATTATGATCAAAATGTTTCAAATTACGGTCTTTCACTTCCCAAATAGGGCTCCTGATTAAAACCTAGTCTCTCCAAAGAGATCCACTGTACACGCTAAATTTATTATTAAATATTTCAACACTGGTGTTCAAGTTTGAAGAAAGTTTGTTGGCTCGTATCGTTTTCATCATCTGATCACCATTTTAAAATTGTGGAGTCCATACTAAATAGTCCCGTTTAGCTTCCCAAAAGGAACGGTAATCTAACTGAACTGACTCTTCTGTAGTTTGCAGGAAGATTCAATAGAATGGTAAAATGAATACAGCAGGTATCTCGGGAACTCAATTGGGGCTGACCTTTGTTTGGATTTCTGGGGAATCTGGAATATCCGGGAAATTGGCACTTTGATGTACTAAATGCAGTAGAGTAATGACTTTAAGGTTCTCTGAAGGTACGCAAAGAACACGTCTGCTGATTAGCATCGGGTACAGCGGGCAAACAAGTTGAGGGTAAAAGAGAAGATACATGAGTGTGTATCTATTATCAAGGTGCGTTGTGTTCATTCTTAAAAACAAATTGAATACTTTTAAGTTAGGAATAAACAGCTTTTGTTTCTGATTCTGTAATTACAAGTATTTTTCTATATATTTTTCAATAAAGATTCTTTCGAAAATTAAAGATGTTCGGGATTATCCGTAACCCCTGGATTTCCGGGTTCTACTCTTTGTATTTATTTCCGAGCAGGACAATTGTTCGTGCAAGCGCTACGCATTTCATCATTTTAGTAGTTCTATTGGGATGAGGAGCAAAATGTTCTTCATTGTATGATAAGACAAAAATGTTCTGACAGTGATGAGACAAAACGTATTGTGCGATAAGACAAAATCGTCCATTGTGCAATGAGACAAAATCTAGTTCTATTGTGGGCAGATAAGACAAAAACGTTTTGCATTGTGCGATGAGACAAAATCGTCTTCATTGTGCGAGATGAGACAAAACGGGTTCATTGTGTGCAATAAGACAAAACGTTCTATTGGTGAAATAAAGATAAATCGTCTCATTGTGCAATACAATGACAAAACGTTGGTATATCAGAGTGTAATACAGAAAGCACGATACCAGGCAGTTTAAAATACAAAATATTTTAATATAGAAGCCATCTTAAAAGAAAAACATGCTGCTGTCTTGCAGTTTATACACTCAGGGAGTTTACTATCTGACCGTTTGGTCCAAAACACAAATGAACAAATATATATAGATTGTAAATAATCAGCTTCTTGACTATGCTGTAATCCTCTGGCGTCATGAAATTGTCCAATGAGATATTGCTCTATTCCGGGTGACTGGAACAATTCCATTTGAATTCCACCAAACGTTCTGTTTTATGATAAGACAAAACGTTCCCATTGTGCAATAAGACAAAATGTTCTATTTTGTGAAATAAGATAAACGTTTTATCGTGTAATAAGACAAAACGTTGTTGGTATGTCGAGGTAATGTTGCAGAGTTAACGCAGATACCAGGCGGAAGCGAAAATACAAAATAGCTTTACAGTTTACTTTAAAGAAATTACGCTGTCTTCTAGAAGATACACTCACGGAGGCCATTCATTCGACTGCTTGTCCAAAAAACACAAATGAACAAAGTATATAGATTGTAACAAAGAATCAGCTTCCTGATTCAGTGCGAACTTCGCTACGTCGCTGAAATTAACCAATGAGAAATAATGTTTCATTCAGTGACTGAACAATTTATATTTGAATTTCCCAACAAACGTTCTGTTTTATGATAAGACAAAACGTTCTATTGTGCAATAAGACAAAAACGTCTCTATTGTGAATAAGATGTTTATTGCGTAATAAGTCAAAACGTTGTTGGCAATTTTGTCGTGAGAGTGTACTGCAGAGTTAACAGATACCAGGCAGTTTTAAAAGCCAATAAAAATAGTTTTACTACAGTTTTACTTTAAAAAGAAAACATGCTTGCTGTCTTGCAGTTTTCTTATACACTCACGGGACGTCATCTATCGACTGCTTTGTCCAAAAAACACAAATGTGAAATAAAAAAATAGATATATAGATTGTAACAACTAACTTCGATCAGAGCCGTAACTTGCTGGCCAGTCAGCGAAATTCAACTAATGAGACACGTTCTTAATTCAGTGACTGAATCAATTTCATTTGAATTTC
The DNA here is from genome assembly GCA_013235015.1 of Araneus ventricosus. Classification (NCBI taxonomy): domain Eukaryota; kingdom Metazoa; phylum Arthropoda; class Arachnida; order Araneae; family Araneidae; genus Araneus; species Araneus ventricosus. The sequence goes on along the minus strand of BGPR01000511.1, from coordinate 236,849 downwards.
CAACAAACGTTTGTTTTGTGATAAGACAAAAACGTTCTATTGTGGTAATACACAAAAACGTTCTGTGACAAAGGATAAAAAACAAAATTTATTGTGCGATAAAACAAAAAT
>BGPR01000511.1:202028-231105 GCA_013235015.1 Araneus ventricosus | reverse complement strand
CAGCGTAGCTCTTCCTTTGTTTAAACGTTATCGGTAAGATGTGCTTTGCGTTTATTTCTATTTCTTCATGGCTTGATATATCTCACAATCATTATCTGAAATTATTATCTTGATATATCTCGCAATTATTATTTGACGATCGCCCTTTCTGCCCTTTTAAAACATGTAACCTTCATACAAAGACGCACCGCATCAGCGTATCTCTTCCTGTGTTTAAATCGTTATCGGTAAGGTGTGTTTTGCGTTTATCTCTACTTTATTCATGGCTTGATATATCTCACAATCATTATCAGAAATTATTATCTTGATATATCTCGCAATTATTATTTGACGATCGCCATTTCTGCCCTTTTAAAACATGTAACCTTCATACAAAGACGCACCGCATCAGCGTATCTCTTCCTGTGTTTAAATCGTTATCGGTAAGGTGTGTTTTGCGTTTATCTCTACTTTATTCATGGCTTGAAATATTTCGCAATTATTATCTTGATATATCCCACAATTATTATCTGACGGTCGCCATTTCTGCGCTTTTGAAACATGCAAAATTCGTACAAAGACGCACCGCATCAACGCAGTGTTTCCTTTGTTTAAATCGTTACTGGTGCGTTGCGTTTCTCTCTGTTTTCTTCATGGCTTGATATATATCACAAGATTATCTAAAATCTACCAATTAAAGAATGATTGAATAAAATAAACTGATCTTCATTCTACAACGATTGCATCTTCTTTGGATTTGAATCTGGCACACTTCACCCATGGAATAATATTACATGTAGTTGTGTGGTGGGAGGCGCACGGGTACATGCGTTCGCATGCTCTTTGAATGCAGTACTTGTCATCAAGTTCCTCTTATGCCTCAATAGACTAAGAAAATCGCCTCTTTAGAGAGGAAAATGAGTCGCTTTGTTCATTTCTTATTTTCTTGGCATATCCAAAAAAAGAATTGTAATAGTCGGAAAGTTGGCTCTCGAGATTTCGACGAATCTCCATGTTTTAGACCTATTTGAGGCCGAAAAAAGGCAGCGGTGGTCTCGTGGTAAGGTCTGGGCCTTGGAGCTAGAGGGCACTAGGTTCGAAACCTGATTCCGCTGAAGATTTGCAATGTCTGTGGGCCTGGTGCGCGTTAAATCTGACATCGAGGATCAAACTTCCTCCCGCCGGTGTGGTGCGGAAGTTTGCAGAGGTGCATGCTAGTTCAGGTGTCGTCCTCTTCATCTAGCCTCCATTCAAAATTACAAAGACTTTCCCAAAATAGCTCTCGTGTTCCTTCAAAAAAGAGACCGTAATATAACCAAAGCTAATCCAAACAGTATGTATCTCCGTCATGATCGCCGCATCTATCTTCTGTGGATTTTCTCCTTTAAAGACAGCAGAAGGAATTAGTACACCTCACTACAACAGGAAGAGACAGTTATTTACCTACATGAGACCTTAACTTTTATGGACACTACGCTGTTGGATACGCATTTAGCTATTGTAAGACTCATCATGTATGCTTTGAAACGCATAGTGCTCATTTTAAGTAACTTTCTGTATAAACATCGTGTCATATGTAAGTATTACTGTCCCCAATTCCTAATAGATTCGCTATTTTAGCTGATTTTCCGTGCACCAGCGATGAAATCATACTTTTTCCATTTTTCTCGAAAATTCTGCATCATACAGGCATGGTTCATGGATCAACGTTTACGTTCTCCCAGCGATAATTTTAGCTCTCCATAATGTATGCAGTTTCTGTTGGAGCACCATGAAGTTTCACTAATCTAAAAATAATTCTATCTCTCCGCAATTTATGTAGTCCTGTCGGAACACCATGAAGTTTCACTAGTCTAAAAATAATTCTAGCTCTCCATAATTTATGCAGTCCTGTCGGAACACCATGAAGTTTCAATAGTCTAAAAATTATTCCGGCTCTCCATAATCTATGCAGTCCAGTCGAAACATCATGAAGTTTCACTAGTCTAAAAATTATTCTACCTCTCCATAATGCATGCAGTCCTGCCGGAAAACAATGAAGTTTCCCTAGTCTAAAAATAATTCTAGCTCTCCACAATTTATGCAGTCCTGTCGGAACATCATGAAGTTTCACTAGTCTAAAAATAATTCTAGCTCTCCACAATTTATGCAGTCCTGTCGGAACACCATGAAGTTTCACTAGTTTAAAAATTATTCTACCTCTCCATAATGCATGCAGTCCTGTCGGAACATCATGAAGTTTCCCTAGTCTAAAAATAATTCTAGCTCTCCACAATTTATGCAGTCCTGTCGGAACATCATGAAGTTTCACTAGTTTAAAAATTATTCTACCTCTCCATAATTTATGCTGCCCTGTCGGAACAACATGAAGTTTCACTAGTCTAAAAATTATTCTAGCTCTCCATAATTTATGCAGTCCTGTCGGAACACCATGAAGTTTCACTAGTCTAAAAATAATTCTAGCTCTCCACAATTTATGCAGTCCTGTCGGAACATAATGAAGTTTCACTAGTTTAAAAATTATTCTTCCTCTCCATAATGCATGCAGTCCTGTCGCAACACCATGAAGTTTCACCATTCTAAAAATAATTCTAGCTCTCCATAATTTATGCTGCCCTGTCGGAACACCATGAAGTTTCACTAGTTTAAAAATTATTCTTCCTCTCCATAATGCATGCAGTCCTGTCGCAACACCATGAAGTTTCACCATTCTAAAAATAATTCTAGCTCTCCATAATTTATGCTGCCCTGTCGGAACACCATGAAGTTTCACTAGTCTAAAAATTATTTAGAAATTAGTATTTTTTATCTCAGAAGGAATTTTTCCATTTAAGATTTGAATTCCATGATGACCTAATAGTACATTTGTTCCTTTTGATATTTACCATATCCAACAACTTAGAAAGAAATTAAATTCTGTACGTATCCAACTTCTGAAGATTATCAAAATTTCTAGCATAAAATTTTGACACTGGCAGCCTCGAAATGGTATTTATAGCTTTGTAGCCTGGTAAAACCCAGACTGTTTTGCTTTTTATATTAAATCCGTTGTAAATATACATAAATAATATTAAACTTTATTACTTGAATGAAAATTTTGTGAAAATAATAAAGTTCTTAATGCAGTTTATCATCATTCTTGCATAATTTTACCTAAATACTAGCCGTTCTCGCCGTCCTTCGCGCGGGTTCGCGGCCAGCACCCACTTTGTTCAGAACTACCGCCACCTCGCTGCTTCGATCAGCCACTGCTATTTTCACTTCAGCATGAAGATCGGTAGAACAGACCATAAAACCATAGCAGATTTCATATTCTTTGTAGACAACAGATTCCTTTAAAATTTCCTTTAAATAAACCTAATCTAGTTGTAATGTTTTGTACAATTTTTTTCACGAATTTCTGGATAAAAGTCTTCAGATCCATAAATAGAGAATGAAATCGCCCTAACTAAACAGTTTCCATCACCTACAATAGGTATTTTACAATATTTTTGACACGCCATTGTGATGGAACTGGTGTAATCTATTTATTTAAAATAATATTGTAAAACCTTCAGAGATTCGCCAGTCCCAATCACCAGACTTATTTCGACAATTTTTATTTTATATGAAAGCTTATGACATCTAGATATGTCATCAACGGTGGCCTGTCCCCAACCACCCCCATTTTCGAACGAAATCGGAAAAACATATAGAGAATATATGGCGGAGAAGTGTTTTTTCGATGTCATTCAAAAATGGGGAGGGGGGCAGGCGACCCTTTATGACATATCTAGACGCCATAACCTTTCAATTAAAAAAATTGTCAAAATCGGTCGAGTGGTTGAGGCTGGCGGACTCGGTGAAGTTTTTTTACCAAATTATTTTAAATATATAGTGGATAAAAAAATTCATTTAAGTAATCGGCTGAATATAGCCCGAAATGCTAAAAGTTCACAGTCCGATCCGAACAAATGACAAACAGGGTACAGCTTTATTCCCTCGCGTACCCCTTCATTAATCTCTACATTTTCGCGTACCCCCTACAATCATGTTCCCTCCAACCAACCATCCGTCTATGCAAAGAAGTTTTATCAATAATGTTAAGGGCTTAGATAAGCTTAAGAGTCAAATGACTCGAATTAATAACATTTGCTGGACTGATTTCTGATTTTACATTTTATTACATTTTTACAATAGTATTAGTTCAACGCCAAAACAAATAAAATCAGTATTGAAATAATTTCGCATTAATTTGTAAGGGTGGATAAAAATTACACTCTGTAATAATCAACTTTTCAAGTGTTATAGTTATTAAATAGCAAGCATTAACTTGGAGGAACAAAATTCTATAACTTTTGATAAGCTTTTATTCAACTTGACTGTCGTGTCCTCAAATCTTGAGATCGAGCTACAGCTTTGAAATTTAGCACAGTGGTGGGTTTCCGGTGACAAAACAATATTACGCAAAAAAATTTGCAATCTATACCTATTTTAAACCTAACAAAATGATATCAAAATTTTAGCCCTATATTTGAGCGATAACGTTTGGAAGGTGGTAACCTCACATTACGTAGGGTTGTTACAACACCACAAAGCTAACAGAGAATACGCTATACTTCCGGCGGTACACCGATGAATGACGTAATACTCGTGTTTCTACGCGTCTTGGGTTTACTTTCTATTAGAATTCGCCAACAACCAAATTTTTTTTTACTTCGTGTGCGTCAAACCTTTCGCACTCAAGCAAAAACAGAAAGTTGTGCAGATCGATTCTCTTTTTTTTTTCTATTACATTGTTGATAATAATTGTGCGTTATCACGTAATATATTACGGATTTATATTTCAGAAAGTTAATGCCATTAAATCATTTTAAAATGTAATTGTACATATGTATATAATAATTTTAATATGTGTTTTATATTGTAGAATTCAATAATTGAATTTGGTTTACTATGCCTAACAAGTCGTGTGTATTCGTGTCAACCGTCACTAAAAAGTAGAAAAAAAATAAATTTTAAAAAATTTAGGTATAAACTTCAATTCATGCGAAAAAATGAACGCAAAGTTGAAGATAATTTTTCTGATTACAATAAACTGCATGGTTCGAATGAAAACGTGGGCGCATTTACCTTCTAGGAATATTCCATTTGTTTACGGAAATATACACAAAATATAAGGTGCTATATAAGGTGCCCACGCTTTTGTTCGAACAATGCATTTTATTGTAATCAGAAAAATTATCTTCAACTTTGCGTTCAATTTTTCGCATGAATAAAAACTTATACCTTAACTTTTGTGTATTTATTTTATTTTATTCTTTATGTTTTTTTCCCGCCATTACCAATTTTTATTTCCCGTACCCCCAACTAGGCCTTCTTGTACCCGTAGGGGTACGCGTACCACAGATTGAGAACCTCTGGGGTAGAGGATCGGATCGAATTTTTCCCGGTCGATAGTTCTCATCTAGAATATATTTTGAAGTGATCAGAATTTTTGGATTGGCCGAGACAATTCTAACTTTCAAATATTTGTTCCTTATTGGTCCCTCTGAATTAAATGTAACGGATTGTTCAAGGTTATTTCCCGCCTTATAACTAAGTGTTCGATATTTAAGGAAATGTTTATTTTTAAAAAATGTTTCCTTTTGAAGAATTCTTCTTCACAAATTTTACTATACAGGAGAGTCTCGATAATTCGAGGTGGACGGGACCGGACCTCGAACTATCGAAAACTCGAATTATCGAAATAATAAAATTTAATAAATAAAAAAATGGAAATCAAAGCAATTTTTGAATTTCAGTGCAGTGTATTTAAATGCAAAATGCACTTGCATATTATTACATTACTGCTGATAACAACAGGTTAATCATATCTCAAAATAATTGTCAATTGTTTTTTTGTTTAAACACATTGCTTCTATATATCTATCTTGTATATATCCCGTTTTCTTTGGGAGGGGGCATTTCTGCAGGTGGCTTCGGGGTACGCAGTGGACAGATGACCCGTCGAACAACAATAAAAACCAGATGCAGTAATTCTTTCACGTGTTGGTCATTATTTGGGAGTTAAACTGATTTTTTTCACCAACTCGGATTTATGGAAAACTCGAACAATCTAGACTCTACTGTATATACAAAAAACTGCACGTTAGTATGTCTAGTTTGTATAAACGCAGAAAGAAATGTAATAAAAATAAGGATAGGATATCACATTTAAGCTTTTTTTATCTCTTCATACTTTTTTCATGAATTTTTTTTATTGATTTACTATTTCAGTTTCACTGATTTGTTTTTAAAATTATTTATAGCATTAGCACTCCACGACACGCGTTTGTGTTCCAAGTCATTCCGTTTTCAAGTTCAAACCAGCGGGAGTTTTCTCCCCTAAACTTTCTCGTATACTTCCCCCAAAAGGTGACGTTTTCCCTTCCCCCGCGCGGCTAAAAAAATTCGAACCTACTGTTATCCAGAATCCAATGACTACCAGAAGGATTTTCATTATAGGGATTGAAAAATATCTAGGTAAAGAATTTCAAAGAGATGCTTAACGATTTTGCTCTCTTACCGGCTCAAGGACAAACTGACGTAATTCGCTACTCCGTAATGAAATTCCTCTCCGCTCTTGCAGTACGCATGCGCGTGGAGATACGGATTCTCTTCAAAAGTAAATTATACAGACCGACAGACAGTCAACCCTTTGACGGATTTGGACCAAACTTTTATACGGACCTACATTCATGATGATAAAACTGTGTACCAAATTTTATTCATCTAGCTATTCAAGTTTTTCAGTTATAGTGTTCACATGACCGCGGGCAGACCGATAGACAGACTTTCCGTAGACGGATTCCGTCCAAAATTGGATAGAAACCTACAAATTATGTGTAAAGACAACATACCAAATTTCATCCCCGTAGCTCTAATAGTTTTCGACTTATCGTGTTCACAGACACACACACAGACGGACATAATTCCAAAATTGTGTTTTTCGGACTCAGGGAGGTCTAAAACGTGGAGATTCGTCAAAATCTCAGTTCGAATTTTTTGACTATTACAATACTTTCTCTTTGTATACTTCGTAGACGAGAAAGTAAAAATTTGCGAACTCAACTGAAGCCAAACACGACAAGCATACTTAGCAGACAGACATGGTTGCGAAAATAGTTTGCTCGAATATCTCGCTCTTCACTTTTAACTCTTTCGCTCTTCTGCAAATTATAAAAAACAAACATTCCTTATCTCCACTGGAGATGAGCTTCTTGTTTTTCGAGATGTTATCAAAGCGGCTTTTGTCTGGAAAGTTAATTCTGTTTAACTACTACGCATTAGTTTTTTTCATGCGTGCGTTGCGAATCTCCGCACTCAAAGAATGCCGTCTGATAACAGCGGAAGAGAGCACGCACTCGCGTTCTTTGGAAACAAATAAATACTGGAATCCATTTTTGGTCAGACAAAGGAATGTGCTAATTATTTTTGACTAGAAGATTTGTGCTCGTCTAATTTTGGCTTTTAGCTTGCCAACAATATCTCAGATCTGATTTTCAAATTTATTAAGGAAAAATGCAGATTAAAATCTCATGCACATTGGCAGATTGTTTAAGAAATAAAAAAGCATGAAGAACAGACATGATGAATCAATTGACACTAACTTTCGTTTTGCAAAATACAGTCAAACCCCGTTATAACGAACCCGCAACGGACCGACTCAGAAGTTCGTTTTAACCGAGGTTCGCTGTATCCGTATTTGCAAAAAAATGCCCTAACATGCTAAGATACTACTTCTATAATAAACTTTTTAATAACATAATATTTTCATTAGTAATTAGGCACAAATGAAGTATTAAATAATTCGCTAGCCAACGTTAGCCATGGTCACTGCAAAGTTCACAGAATGACAAGTAATTAAATTAAAATGGCAAAGAAAACACGTGATTGCTACTAGGTCGTCTGATCAGAAACTCCTTCCCCTTCCTTGGTTGACACCAGGCCAGGTGTCCACCGGGAGGAGGAGGGGAGATAGAAACTGTAAAGAGCCTTGCCTATTGTTCCTTTGTCTCATTTATGGGGTTAGCAGCGACTCTAACAAAGATACAATAGGCGAGGAATGTGGTCTCTGGACCAGGGTATTGCTGCAAAAGGGGTAACTCTTGTAGAAGTTGGGTTGACTTGAGCGCAATTAGTAAAGAATGTCTCTTTGGGCAAGTGAAAAGTTTGAAATTTTAGAATTTTTCAGTTCGCTATAACCGAGTCTCTAGCGTTTGCTGTTCGTTGTAAACGTATGAGAATACATTATTAACATAGGGCTTCATTTGGGACCATGTAGAAGGTTCGCTGTAACCGAGGGTTCGTTATATCCCTTGTTCGCTATATCGCGGTTCGACTGTATATATAAATATGCAAGTCCAAAATTAAGTATGGTAAAGAAACAGCATTTTTAACTGAAACAAAAGTAAAGATCTCCCAGAAATTGAAAAATTAATTAATTCTAACCGAGTTCCTCGTCAACGAATCAACATAAAATAACGAAAATAAACTGCTGAACTTAGCTAAAAAACACCTGTCATAACTCAGAATCCAAACAGTATCCCATTGTGTGTATACTAATTTGTAGCCAGACAGAGCGCTTAAAAATAAAAAAAGCATGAAAAACAGAAATGTTGAAACAATAAACCATAATTCAACAAAAAGATATTCGATAATTGGGAAAATAAATTAATTCCAATATTAACATCTATTTGATATTAACAGAGATCCGCGATGGAATCGCGTGGATAAATCAGCATAAATAAAACCAGTAGGAGTGGCCTTCCCGAAACTTTCTCGCATACGACCAGTAATGTGGGGTGGGCAGGTAAATATTTTTGGGGTATACAACCCGTGTATTTACCCAAGGCCTGGGTATTTTGAGAAAAGAATTATGAATGGTGATTTACAATGAAACATATAAAATTTATATATTCCCTAAAAACTTGATATTTTGCAAAAAAAAGTGTCTTTGGCCAGCATTCCGCGCGCATAAAAATTACGTTTCCCAAAATTACGTTTCTCATAAAGGTGCTGTTCCCCTCCCCCCCGCGAGGATAAAAAAAAAATTCGAACCTACTGTAACCCAGAGTCCAATGACTATCAGAAGGTCTTTCATTGTAGATTATAGTGATTATAAATTTTTAGATGAAGAATCAACTTCAAAGAGATGCGTACTGATTTTTCCACTCTTGCCGGCTCAAGGACAAAGTGACGTAATTCTTCCGTGTGCACAGAGATTGCTACCGGTACGCACGTGCATGGAGAATCGGATTAAAAAAATTTGAACATGCAATTTGAAAGCCTTTTTTCAACCGATTTGAAAGAAATTTGGATACAGATCTATAATTAATGTTAGCATCCGTGATACCAAGTTTTATTTATCTAAGCCAAAGGGCTTATGAGATATAATTTTTACAAGTATACGATTATACAAACCGATAGACAGTCAACCCTTTGACGGATTTGTCCCAAAGTTTTATACGGACCTACATTCATGACGATAAAACTGTGTACCAAATTTTATCCATCTAGCTATTCAAGTTTTTGAGTTATAGTGTTCTCATGACTTCGGACATATAGACAGACAGACTTCCCGTTGACGGATTTTGTCCACAATTTGACAGACACCTACAAATTATGTTTAAAGACCACGTACCAAATTTCATCCCCGTAGCTCTAATAGTTTTCGAGTTATCGTGTTCACAGACAGACATAATTCCGAAATTGTGTTTTTCGGACTGAGGGAGGTCTAAACGTGGAGATTCGTCAAAATCTCGAGTTCGAATTTTTTGACGATTACAATACTTACTCTTTGTAGACTTCGTATACGAGAAAGTAAAAATGCGATATTTGTACAATGAAAAAAAGTGATAATATAATAGCGATATAAAAACGAATGATAAAATCATAAAAAGAAATCAATCGCGTTTGTAGCTGTCTCATTTGAGTCAAGCCAACTTTTAATTATTTGGTTGGTTACCAAAACACAATTAGGTTAACAAACAGTTTTCTTGAAATTTTAAACATTTATTCATGAAATCCGAAATGGCAGTCTTCTAGATAGAAATTGATTGACGTAAGTGAATTTTCCAAATTAAATCAATGCAGTCAATTCGAGTGAGGACATAATCACGTGACGAAATTACAGCACACGTGCTGTGACGTCATGTCCTTTTTTCCTCCTAAGAGACACGCAATGGAAATAACTACGCCATTGATTTAGTTTCTCAACACTTAACCACAATAATTTTTCACCATATATTGGGGCTGGATTTATCAAAGCAGGAAATTGCCTATAGAGCTCCCACAACTTTGGGGACCACAAGGCCTCCAGATTTTTCTTTTGCAGTATTTTCAGAGTAATTCTATTTTCTGCTTTCATTTAATTTACAAAGGCCATACACTCGAACTTATTCAAATTAAAAACAAGCATCGTTTCAATTTTGGAGTATTATTATAACAACATTCCTGATTAAATACCTTTTGCAAGTTTTTTAATAAGTTGGTTTCTAATTCTAAAAAATAATGTGTTGCTTTATAATTTGAAAAATGTCCAATCCTAATAATTAAATGGTATTTAGAAATTCTTAAAAAGTTGTCAATTTTTTCCTTTTACTTTTTTGTATAAAAGTACTTTTAAATTTTAATTTGGCATTTTTATACGCTATAAACTGAATCTAATTCTCTTGAGAGTGATCTGTAATTAAATGATTTGCTATTTCAATTTGCTAAAATTTTCTAAAAAATATTCGGTTACGGAAGTTGGGAGAGGGGGCCCCAAGACTTGCATTGCCTAAGGGCGCCCAGAGACCTTAATCCGACTCTGCCGCGGCGGCCTTGTGGTAAGGTCTCGGCCTTGGGACCGGAGGGTTCCAGGTTCGAAACCCGATTCCACCGAAGATTCGCCATTGCATGTTATGGGGCCTGTGGCATGTTAAATCATACGTAGTGGCCAAACGCCCACCCGTTGGTGTGGCGTGGAAGCTTGTAGAAGGGGTGCCAGCTCAGGCGTCATCCTCGTCACCCGACCGCGGTTCAAAATTGCGAGGTCGGTCCCAAAATAGCCTAAACCTAAACCGACTCCTCCGCGCGTCAGAAGTGACTTACTTAAACGGAAATACAGTAGAACACCGTTTTCATGTTTCTCACTTATTCGTCGTTTCATCACAGTTCCGATCCATTCGCAATAACGATAAAATGCTTCGTTTATACGACGCAAAGCTTCGGTTATACGTCATTTCTCCCTTTCTGAAATTCGCAGATTTTCTGCTTCAGTCATTCTTTCTCCGTTCCTTCTATTTTAAGATTAATGTTTCTACTTCCTCGTATACTAAGTATACAAAGAGAAAGTATTGTAATCGTCAAAAAATTCGAACTCGAGATTTTGACGGATCTCCACGTTTTAGACCTCCCTGAGTCCTAAAAACACAATTTTGGAATCATGTCTGTCTGTGTGTGTGTCTGTGAACACGATAACTCGAAAACTATTAGAGCTACGGGGATGAAACTTGGTATGTGGTCTTTAAACATAATTTGTAGGTTTCTATCAAATTTTGGACAAAATCTGTCAACGGGAAGTCTGTCTGTCTGTCTGCCCGCAGTCATGTGAACGCTATAACTCAAAAACTTGAATAGCTAGATGGATAAAATTTTATACACAGTTTTATCGTCATGAATGTAGGTTCGTATAAAATTTTGGGCCAACTCTGTCAAAGGATTGACTGTCTGTCGGTCCGTATAATTTACTTTTGAAGAGAATCCGTATCTCCACGCGTATGCGTACTGGAAGAACGGAACGGAATTTCATTACGGAGTAGCGAATTACGTCAGTTTGTCCTTGAGCCGGTAAGAGAGGAAAATCGTTACGCATGTCTTTGAATTTCATTCTTTTCCTAGATATTTTTCAATCACTATAATGAAAAACGTTCTGATAGTCATTGGATTCTGGGTAACAATAGGTTCGAATTTTTTTAGACACTCGGGGGAAGAGGAAACGGCACCTTTTTGGGGGGAAGTATACGAGAAAGTTTAGGGGAGAACACTCCCGCTGGTTTAATTAAATGCCTACCTGTATGCTCATAAATTGTATAAAAATAATAAATGAGTATATTTATAAATATTTAAATAATAAACGTATATTTAAATAATAAATGTATGAGTTATGCTTTCACGCTTTTATGATAAATATTTAATTTTAAAATTTCATAATTCTTCCAGTACTGTGTAGTAATATACTAGTACTGTCTTCAAAAAACATTAAAATTATTGCTTTTAAATTATTTTTCATTAGTATCTGTGTGTTAAAAGCAACGTGTGTGTGTGTGTGTGTGTGTGTGTGTGTGTGTGTGTTACTGTAGTATCCTTTCTAATGATCGTCGAAAAACGATCAATGCACCATCGGATAGAACAAACAATATTTGTTCTAATGAAGTTTGTTTTGAATTTTTAACATAATTTACTGAATTTTGAGAAAGTTTTAAAAAATAGTCACTTTTCATTTTTATTTTTAACTTTCAATTTTTATTTTCTTGTATCCTACGTTCTAATAACGCTATCATTTTCAATCTTTTAGGTATAAACCGGAATATTTATCCCTGTTTTAAAACAAGAATGGTTAAAATATCTTTTTTCTCCGATTTTCTATGAATTTTTTTATTGATCAGTTCAAAACACTTCTCTCGCATATTCGAATCGACGAAGCTTTCGTCCGAACCAAAGGTTACTCACAACTTCCAGAATGCATTTCTACTATCCGATTGGCTGGCGGTATCAAGCGACAGTCACGTCATACTCTCGATCATTTTATTGCGTCAGCTAATCTTAATTACTTCATTTTACTGATCCAAGAATCATTTGATTTATTTGTTCTATACGTTTGATAGTCGCGCATATATGCTGATATCTTTAGTTAAAAGAAAGTTCCTGCATGTTTTGATTTCGTTTTCAAAATTTTGGGGTTTTTCATTTTGTTGAAGTCATTATGCCACGGGCAACGCCGTGCACGCACTGCTAGTCAAATTTATATTAATCAAAGTTGTTTAGTAAAATTTCGATCATACGTCTTTTCATTTATACGTCATTTTGCGTCAGTCCCTCGAAAGACGTATAAACGGTGCTTTACTATATATATATTTCATATATTACATGGATTTCATAAAATATATAGTAGGAAAAAGGGTAAATATGCATATTTTATTTTTAAGCAATCTTAACCGCATTTTAGTCTATGACGATTCACTTATAACGAGAAATCCGTTATAACGACAATTCTAACCACAATTATGCATTGTTCTCACTTCAATGTGTAACTTTAAAATCTCATTATTTTTTCAGTACTATGTAATAATCTACTAGCACTATCTTTAAAACCACCGGGAGTGTTCTCCCCTAATCTTTCTCTTATACTTTCCCAAAAAGGTGCTGTTTCCCCTTCCCCCCCCCCTCCCGCTTGGATAAAAAAATTCAAACCTACTGTAACCCAGAAATCAAAGACTATCAGAAGGTTTTTGATTGTAGATTAAAGTGATTGTAAAATATTTCGGTAAAGAATCAAATTCAAAGAGATGCGTAGCGATAAAACGCGTACCTATTTTCCACTCTTACCGGCTCAAGGACAAAGTGACGTAATCCTTCCACACAGGGATTGCTACCAGTACGCATGCGCATGGAGAATTCATTTCAAAAGTAAACAAGTATGCGATTATACAGACCGACAGGCAGTCAACCCTTTGGCGGATTTGGCCCAAAACTTTATACGGACCTACATTCATGACGATAAAACTGTGTAACAAATTTTATCCATCTAGCTATTCAAGTTTTTGAGTTATAGTGTTCACATGACCGCTGGAAGACAGCCAGACAGACTTTGCGTTGACGGGTTTTGTCCAAAATTTGACAGAAACATACAAATTATGTTTAAAGACCACATACCAAATTTCATCCCTTTAGTTCTAATAGTTTTCGAGTTATCGTGTTCACAGACAGACCTAATTCCAAAATTGTGTTTTTCGGACTCAGGGAGGTCTAAAACGTGGAGATTCGTCAAAATCTCGAGTTCGAATTTTTTGACGATTACAATACTTTCTCTTTGTATACTTTCGTATACGAGAAAGTAAAAACATTAAAATATTACTTTAAAATGAATATGCATTAGTAGCATTAGCGTCTTTTCATTTACAAGTTGGTTTACGTCAGTCCCTTGAAAGACTATAAACGGTGTTTTGCTGTATATGACGAAGCCGAGAGGAGAGACTTTAGATTTTATCTTTCTGTTTTTTTGTTTCGTTTTGACTGAAATCTCTTTCATGAGAATATCCAGGGTTGCCATATTGGTCTCTTTAAGGCCAAATTATAGAAATTTGGCCTTTTTTCAAAGGCCTTGGCCTTGGGAATTTTCATTTTTTTTGGCCTTATTTTCGTTAACGACTTTTAGGACAATTTTTAATTACTTATTCCATTGTTTTTTAATTAATTTTTGATATTTCACATTTCAAATGATATATAATGAGCTGTCAAACGAAATAGCTCCTGAATAGAACAAGGATGTTTGAAATTTCTTTCACTTAAATTGTAGTTTAATAATAGAACATTGAACATGTGCCTATCAAGTAGGATTCGTTTTCGTGAAGGATAGCCTTTTTTCTAATAGCAAATGAGGTAATCAGTCAGTTTTTCAAATTTGGCCTTTTTGGCCTTATTTTTAAGAAGGTTTGGCCTTATTTTGATCTGGCAACCCTGAGGATATCGGATGTTTCTTAGGATGCACCTTTGCGAAAGAAGTCTGTGCGACGGTAGTGGAGTGGGAAAAAAAATCGAAGTAGCTTTCCAGATGCTTAATTTAAATAAATCGGCTAGACGTGCAAGCGCACGGTAAATCAAATACAAAAATGCGGCATGGTCTACTTTCTTTGTCTTTAAATAGCGTGTTCCACTGGTGCAAGAATAGCTTCAACATTTCATTCCGCTGTTTAAACGCAGGACAATTAACCCATCACCCCTCAGTTGACTGATTTTAGGTACAGACCTGGAGTTCAGCTGGCTGACAGACACTTCCATTTTGTTGAAAAAGGGAATAGGAATTTCATCGCGAAATTTCTTGGTGTTCTATGAATCATATCTGCAAATTGCCAAAATAACTACAGTCGACGCTCGTTATAACGACCACACATTATAAAGACCATTCCATTATAACGACCAGTGATAAAATCCCCAACTGTGTTTCACTATGCACTGTGTTATTTTACTTCCGATATAACGACCATGCAGTGTCGTCTAATCTCAATACAACGTCCGAATTCAGCGGACACTCTTCCTGCTATTTTTTCAAAAAGAACATGTAGCATTCGAAACGTAAATGATTGCCAAGCTTTGTAGATGTAGAGTCTTCAGTTTTGCAGTTCAACTTTGACAGGGCGGAAAAATTACCACTCACCACCGCGCGGAAATTAGAATAGCCTAGAATAAAAAATGTTTCAAGTGCTATTGAGACTTTAAAATGTTTTTTTGAAAGGCAAGAAAATATAGAACAATATTTATCATCTTAACTGAAATAGAAAATTATGTTTTGCAAAAATCACATATGCAGAAAAGACAAACAACCATTTCTGATTTTGTCTTTAGAAAATAAATGTTTTGTAAGTATATAACACCCTTTATTTTCTACTTTAAAATCTGTTTCAGAAATATATTTTTAATTGATAAAATTTTATTTTTAATACCAATGATAAAAAATAATTTGAGTATTTAGTTGGAATCTCTTTAAAAATCGCCTATTTTTACGGAACTGCTGAGCGTGCATGTGTACAATTTTTTAATTATATCCACTATAGCGACCACTCGTTATAAAGACCTTTTGCTGTATGACGCAGAGGGTCGTTATAACGAGCGTCTACTGTATTTGGAAAATGAAATGGTCTATTTTAAATTGTTTTTAATTTTATGTATAAAAGAAATGCGCAAATTTCTATTTGCTGTTTTAGTTTATAAGAACAATTACTTCAAAAATTGAGAATTATTGCGAAAAAATGAAATTTCTAAAGGGAATTTAAAAGAATGATGTATCTTGCAATAATTTAGAAAATAAATGTAATTTTTTATTTCCCTACACCTCTGCGACATCAAATTCTGAAAATCTATCGCATGTTTTTTTTTTTATTACACCCCCAATGGATTGTTTTCTTATCTACTGTCTACTCTATGCAAATAAAAGGATTAGACAAAATCTATTACTTTTTTATAAAACGCATTATACCGTACTTATTTTCAAAATTACCTTATGCAGTCGGTATCATTCGTTACAGAATCTGTCAGGTTTTAACATGATGGTCTTACAGTGGCGAATCCAGGGGGGGCTATAGGGCTACAGCCCCCCCCCCAGAGCCAAGCCAGAATTCTTGATATTATTTAAAATCATTACAACTGTTTTTTCTTAATTTCCCTCTTTAAAAAAATAATAAAAACGTTTCAACATTGCTTTCTGGCTTGGACAGGCTCGAAAATTTTCCTATTTTTGTAGTCATTCCACTTGTACTTGTAGATTTGACGCGGTCGAAGACATTTTTTGGCTAGTTATTTCATTGTAATTTTTATTAAATTATCGAAAGTATTGTATTGTTCTTTACGATTCTTATTGTCAGGTGAGTAAAGTCTGTAAAATTAAAGAGTTTTGGTTTACTTTGGCCTTGAGATTTGACATTCGTCACGACGATACAAAATTTTTATGACCTCCGCCCCCCCCCCCAGACCCGAATCCTATATTCGCTACTGTGGTCTTATAATTTAAAAATTCTGTTGCGCTTTAAGATTTCTCGCCTATAGATGGCAGCATGGTGTATCTATAAAAAGCACCAAAAATCTTAGTCATTAATTTCATTTCTTTCTCTTTATTACGAAGATTTTACGTTCAACTATCGCGAAACTATAGTTCCCCGGAGAGGTTGGACCGCCATAAGCGGACAAGGCTATCGAGACCCCTAGTGTAATTATAAAATATCTGCCCGATTTAAGAATATTTTAATCAGTTTTAAAAACAGCAACTTAAATCAATCCTATCTCAAAAGAAAATATCTAATAATCTTATTTAATCTTCCTACTTTCGATAAAGTCGTTGGTACTTCTGAAAAATACATTAAAAACCGAAGTATATTACAATATTTGTAAACATTTGAATCAGCATTGACGAACTTATGGTGGATGGATATGATTCACTGCATGAATGAAAGGTAATAATAAGGTGTTGTTGATAATTATTTTATTATTCCTTTTGAATTAATTGGTCAGATATCGCGGATTGAAAAAATGCCCCGGATAGTACCGTTTCCTCACTTGTATAGGTATCCTTACACGTTTGGAGCAATTTTTTTTAAAATTGTTTTATAGAAACACCATAATATGTTTTTTAGATTTGAACTTAATAAAGATTAATAATAGAGTATTATTTTTGAGTATAAATTATTACGAATTTTCAAAAAAGCTAAATTTGTGCTGTTTTTAGAGGAAATTTTCAAAAACTTCAAACATGCTAGAGGTCAAACTTTTGTAATGATTCAAATAAAATTATTACTAAAATAAACTACACATTATGGACTAGTGCTTGTACTAGAATTTTAACATTCTTTGGATCAATAAAAATTTTAGAGTTAATCGAACAATCATTATAAGATTTTCAGCAAATTTTTTATGTCATTTTTCAAATAAAAGAGCATAATTAAAAAAATATTGTTACAATATACATTATTCTAGTACATTCATTAGAGAAACATTTGAAGAAAGTGTTCACAAAATTTCAGAACAATCGAATGATAATACCTTGAGTTATCATGTTTGAAGTGTGAAAATTTTGCATAAAGTCTAGTTTCGAGAAAAATCAAGTTTTAGTTTTGCCACACGCTTAAATTAAGTATCTAAACTTTAAAAACATTCCTAAAAATATACTAACATCATATTAACTTGAAAAAATGCAGTTTAAAAGAATTTTTAACAGGTTTCTGCCCCTTAAATGACAACTTTCGGTTATTTAAACGCCCATTTCCGGTTTTCGGTTTGTTATAAAACAATTAATATTGCCTCTTCTAATTAACGTATCGTCAAATGTAAATATGTTTTAGAAAGGTAAATGAATGAACTATCCAAAACATCAAAAATAAAAAAAAATGGGAATTTTGGCCGAAAATCGAATTTCCAGCGTGGATACCTTTAAAAAAAATTCTAAAAATAGAACAATTTATGCAGATGATAGCGCCTGTTTCTTCACAAACACGGTGATTGGAGTTTCTGTTCCTCTTACATATACCAAATGTTATTTACTTCTCTTGTTTATTCTAAGAGTTTGAGTTTGGTTTTATGGCGCAAAGAGCCATAAATTTGACCATGCTGCGCCAAACTATGTAGAGATCTGTCAAGATAAAAGTATGAAGTTATTGTATAAAAAATTAATGGGAAGAAAATACAAAAAGGAGCACTGTTTAAATATGTGGATGAAAACGAATTGACCTCAAAAAAGCAAAAAGGTTTACATGTGGAGTCTTGCCAAGTAAAAGAGATAAATCAACAGAATTCGTTTTAAAAAATTTTAAACGTTGGGAGTTAAAATTCGGACATTCAGAGAGTATGTGTTGAACCGACATACTACAGTTGCATTGAGAGCACATTGGTGTCTGTTCTCCGAACAGAAGATGGCGATGGGTATATCGAGTTAAAATTCGGACATTCAGAGAGTATGATTGAACCGACATACTACAGTTGCATTGAGAGCACATTGGTGTCTGTTCTCCGAACAGTAGATGGCGACGGGTATATCGAGTTAAAATTCGGACATTCAGAGAGTATGTGTTGAACCGACATACTACAGTTGCATTGAGAGCACATTGGTGTCTGTTCTCCGAACAGTAGATGGCGCTGGGTATATCGAGTTAAAATTCGGACATTCAGAGAGTATAGGTGGGTTTACATGCGAACAGTAGAAAACCGACAGTAAGCTGACGCATGCGCAGAATCATAAAAGTTTTAACCGGGCCACGGCAAGTCTCTGTCCGAACTTGACAGCGACATCCTACTGTCGGTTTTACTGTTCGCGTGTAAACCCTGCTTATGTGTTGAACCGACATACTACAATTGCATTGAGAGCACATTGGTGTCTGTTCTCCTAGCAGTAGATGGAGATGGGTACATCGAGTGTGACCCACTGGTAGTTTTTTAGGTGCGTATCCGCTTTCCTGATTGTTAGAGAAGGCCAAGGTTGCAAGTGTGGTTTAACAACATGAAGTTTGTTCTCCGTCTCCGTGTCCCACTGTCTCTGCCATTTGGAATAAACTAGTGTTTTTATGTACCTTTTCAAGTCAATCAAAGGAGTACTAGAACTCGTTGGAGCAGTCGCCAATTTGGCGGCCTTGTCCGCAGTTTATTCTAAGAGGAAACACATGAAGATATTTCTAATGCTCTGCAATGTTCTATGTATCTGTTACACAATAATAACAGCGTTTATAACGTCAGTGGCTCATCGACTCTAATATCGGTTGATAAAGTAGAAAATGTCATTTATAAATTTTATTGGAAGGCAGCCAACCTTAAAGCAACCTTCTGGCACATTTACACTTAGATTTGAAAAACTTGATGAACTCATTGTACTTCGCATGCTTTATTAAAATACATTACGCAAATGCTGTTCATCACGATTTTTAAAAGCTTCTAAAGCTGCTATTATAAATGAAAGTTGCTTTTTCCGTAATTTTACCAACCTAAAGATTTAGTTTATTTTGTTTTCACTAAGAGATGATATGATTCGATTACAAGAAAATGCTGAAACATTTTTTTAATTATCTCATAATGTCTTTAAAAAAATGCCTATAGCATTTTTTTTTTTTTTTTGAAAATCCCCCATGCCTTATTATTAATTGTTGCGTGGTTACATAAAGTATTAGCGATTTAAAAATAACCTTAATATATATAAGCACGTGACACATTCTTTTCCACTATCAGAAGATTTTCATAACAAATCATCAATATGCTAAGGATAACGAAGCTGACGTACATCACCTTCAATTAGTTTCAAAAATTCCAACCCGAGTGTTATGAAACCTTTCACAAAAAAATACAAATTACTTTTCTACCATCTACCACTTTGTCTGTAACTCCAATTACAATAGAATTCAATCCAATTCAGCGAAATAAAACTTCATTTTTCTCTGGAGAGTTGGCACGTAAGGCGGGTCAAATTTGAAAAAGATCCAGGAGGGTGGAGTCAAAATTGTAGATCATCTGGCACAAAATGGACCAACGTATTTATCATGTACAAATCTAATAGCTCTGCGAACGTGACTTCACAGTTGTGTAAATGAAATTTCTGTCGTTAGAAAACTATCTGCTTCTCGCAATGATCCAATAATATTTTTTTAAACATGGAGAAGAAAATAATTATGTGTTGAGTAGGAAAACAATTTTGAAAGAGTAGCAAATAATTATGTGCTGAGTAGGAAAACAATTTTAAAAGAGAAGCAAATAATTATGTGTTGATTAGGAAAACAATTTTCTTCGCTATTCATTGCAATCTTGCTATTTCTGTTGTCAACATCCCTTTTTACTTTCTCGTATACGAAGTATACAAAGAGAAAGTATTGTAATCGTCAAAAAATTCGAACTGAAGATTTTGACGAATCTCTACGTTTTAGACCTCCCCGAGTCCGAAAAACACAATTTTGGAATTATGTCTGTCTGTGTGTATGTGAACACGATAACTCGAAAACTATGAGAGCTACGGGGATGAAATTTGGTATAAGGTTTTTTAACATAATTTGTAGGTTTCTATCAAATTTTGAACAAAATCCGTCAACGGGAAGTCTGTCTGTCTGTATGTCCGAAGTCATGTGAACACTATAACTCAAACACTTGAATAGCTAGATGGATAAAATCTGGTACACAGTTTTATCGTCATGAATGTAGGTCTGTATAAAATTTTGGGCCAAATCCGTCAAAGGGTTGACTGTCTGTCGGTCTGTATAATTTACCATTGAAAACAATCCGCTGTCTCCACACGCATGCTTACGGAAGCAATCGTCTGTGCTCCCGAAAGGAGCAAATTACGTCACTTTGTCCTTGAGACGACAAGAGTGAAACCTAGCAGTGTGCGATAAATGCGTTTTAATCGGTACGCATCTCTTTGAATTCTTTACTTCGATATTTTTCAATCACTATAATGAACCAGACGGAGTGGCCTCCCCTAAACTTCCTCGCATACTTCTCAAAAATTTGTCATTTCCCCTCCCTCTGCGTAGATAAAAAATTCGAACCTACTGTAACCCAGAATTCAATGACTATCAGAAGGTTTTTCATTGTAGATTATAGTGATTGTAAAATATTTAGGCGAAGAATCATATTCAAAGAGATGCGTATGTATTAAAACTTAGAAATATTTATTTTCTATCACCTCTAGTAAGCTCCGCTAATGCGAGGCGTGCGCGAGAGAAAACATGAGAAAATGACTTCGTTCGCTTTCGCTGAATAGCTTGCGCATACGCAGAGATTGCTTCCAGTACGCAAGTAAAACAAGTATGCTATTATACAGACAGTCAATCCTTTGTCGTATTTGGCCCAAAATTTGATACGGACTTTCATTAACGATGATAAAACTGTGTACCAAATTTTATCCATCTATCTATTCAAGTTTTTGAGTTATAATGTTCACACGACCGCGGACATACATACAGACGGACTTCCAGTTGACGGATTCTGTCCAAAATTTTATAGAAACCTACAAATTATGTTTCAAGACCACATACCAAATTTCATCCCCGTAGCTTTCATAGTTTTCGAGTTATCGTGTTCACAGACACACAGACACAGACAGACATAATTTCAAAATTGTGTTTTTCGTACTCAGGTAGGTCTAAAACGTGGAGTTTCGACAAAATCTCGAGTTCGAATTTTTTGACGATTACAATACTTTCTCTTCGTATACTTCCTATAAGTAAAAAGTGGGAACTTTTATATAACTACGAGAGATGTCTGGAACGTGATCCTGACAACAGCATACATAACCTCCTTTTACACTATATACAGTGAAACACCGTTTATGCGTCTTTCAAGGGACTGACTTGAAACGACTTATAAATGAAAAAACGTAAAAACCCAAACGAGGTACTGCATTATTACAATGAAAACGAGTGAATCGGGACTGTGATGAAACGACGTATAAATGAGAAATGTGTAAACGGTGCTTAACTGTAGTTGATTTTGTTCCCAAAGTTATTTCTGAACTTTTTTAATAATAAAAATCCAATAATGTTATGGAGCTTCGAAAGAAAGAAGTGTCACTCTCACCGTAAAACCTAGTAAAAGGAATATATTAACTACATTTTAAATATCGCCTAGTTCGAAAAAAAAATCAAATTTTATTTATGTGCCTATCTGCCCATTTGTATGTGAACAAGGTAACTCAAATACACATTGATGCAATTTGGGTATTAAGTTTACTAGGGTGCCCTTTCAAAGTATATTCCGAGTTGTCAGTCTCTATAGAACAATATAATTTCGCATAATTTTGAACTTGTAATAATATTAAATCCATTTAAGCGCCCTTCCCAGGACAAACTTGCGAAAGGAATATACGAGATATGAGTCGTCCAGAAGGCAATGCGGTTAAGTTCAGAAAAAAATTGAGAAAACTAATGTTTTTTAATAGAATAATTTTTAGAATATTTGGTTTATTAATTCAATAAGCAAAAGTTATGAAGTCTTATAATGAAGCAACGAGTAAATCCTTTAATAACTAAAAAAATATACTATTAATTCCATTAAAATTTACAAAAGTCAGGAAACATCAAAAAATGGACCTAACCGCATTGGCCTCTGTACGACTCATATAACAGCAGGCGGGTATTTTCTAGGCTTGTACATGTCAATCGCATTGACATTAAATTTTAAACATTGAACGTGAAGTTGAAAAATTGCCACCAGGGGGCACCCGGGTTTGAGCCGGGGACCTCTCGATCTGCAGTCGAATGCTCTACCACTGAGCTATACCCCCGCTCATTTATTCAACTGTTGTGTCAGATGATAAGGCAAACACAAACTCTTTATCAGTGAAATCCCGCTCTTTGCTTTATGCACGCTGTCATCGAAGCCCTTACCAATACGAAAGAGATTGTTCAGCACCACTGATATTGCTCAGAGCTTTCTTAAAAATGCCCATGATCGTTAGTTCAAAATAAATGCGGTATTTATAAATAGACGGAGTAAGAAAACGCGAATTGCATTAGATAACATTATCAGGCCTCCTGAATTTCAATTCGAAACGCTTAAAAGTATTGGAGAAAGGAGAGATGCCGAAATGAAAAGTCAGGAACGGAAATATCCAAGTCATCTAAAAACTCGAGGCTACACGGAATAGACACTAATAAATAAAACAAAAAGACAATAGAATTTAATAAACTTCGATAAATAATAATAGAAATTAATGAAATAATGAGATCGGTTTGATTTACAACAATAAAAAAATTGTTAAAAATTGATGCTTGAAAACATTATTTATTGTTGTAAATAAAATTTACAGCAATAACAGATTGCTACCAATACGCATGTGCATGAGAATCGGATTAAAAGAAATTGAATAAGCAATTTGAACGCCTCTTTTTGACGCATTTGGCCCATACTTTTATACGGACCGACATTCATAACGATAAAACTGTGTACCAAATTTTATCCATTTAGCTATTCAAGTTTTTGAGCTATAGCGTTCACATGACCGCGGACATACAAATAGACAGACTTCCCGTTGACGGATTTTGTCCAAAATTTGATAGAAACCTACAAATTATGTTTAAAGACCACATACCAAATTTCATCACCGTAGCTCTAATAGTTTTCGAGTTATCGTGTTCACAGACAGATACACAGACAGACAGACATAATTCCAAAATTGTGTTTTTCGGACTCAGGGAGGCCTAAAATGTGGAGATCCGTCAAAATCTCGAGTTCGAATTTTTTACAATACTTTCTCTTTGTATACTTCGTATACGAGAAAGTAAAAACCTTCTGATAGTCATTGGATTCTGGATAACATTAGGTTCGAATTTTTTTAGCCACGCGGGGGAAGGAGAAACGGCACCTTTTGCGGGAAGTATACGAGAAAGTTTAGGGGAGAACACTCCCGCTGGTTCTCAATTAATACAGCAATGAATACGGTATCAACGGATAGGATTTTTCGCCGACTTCTGACAGCGTACTCAGTTTACGTTAGCATACATTGGTTGTTTAGAATTTAAGTTAAAAGAAAAATTAAAACACCATATAGATTGTGGCATCATGGATGACCAACTCCCTCACAACTTTTTTTCAAATTTTACAAAGCTAACCTACATAAATCCTTAACTTAACCCTATGCCTTACGTTTTCATTTAACCTCCTAATTATATGCCACCGCCCATTTCAGATATTTTTGATTATTTCAATCTACTTAAGATGGTAAATGATACTTGAGACATTTAGGCGTGACCATATGATTTTTACTTTCTCGTATACGAAGTATACAAAGAGAAAGTATTGTAATCGTCAAAAAATTCGAACTCGAGATTTTGACGAATCTCCACGTTTTAGACCTCCCTGAGTCCGAAAAACACAATTTTGGAATCATGTCTGTCTGTGTGTCTGTGAACACACTAACGCGAAAACTATTAGAGCTACGGGGATGAAATTTGGTATGTGGTCTTTAAAGATAATTTGTAGGTTTCTATCAAATTTTAGACAAAATCCGTCAACGGGAAGTCTGTCTGTCTGTCTGTATGTCCGAAGTCATGTGAACACTATAACTCAAAAACCTGAATAGCTAGATGGATAAAATTTGGTACATAGTTTTATCGTCATGAATGTAGGTCCGTATAAAATTTTGGGCCAAATGCTTTAAAGGGTTGACTGTCTGTCGGTCTGTATAGTTTACTATTGAAACCAATCCGTATCTCCACGCGCATGCGTACTGGAAGCAATCTTCTCTGCAGGCGAAAGGAGCGAATTACGTCAGTTTGTCCCTGAGACGGCAAGACTGAAACTTAGCAGTGTGCGATAGATGCGTTTTAATCGGTACGCATCTCTTTGAATTCTTTACCTAGATATTTTTCAATCACTGTAATGAAAAACCTTCTGATAGTCATTGGATTCTGGGCAACAGTAGGTTCGAATTTGTTTAGCCACGCGGGGGAATTAGAAACGGCACCTTTTAGGGGAAGTATACGAGAAAGTTTAGGGGAGAACACTCCCGCTGGTTGATTACGGATTGAAAAGAACTTTGGAATGAATAGGGGATAATAGCCTTTGTAGCTGAAAATCCCAAAAAAACCCTTTTCAAATCAATCAAATCACATTCAACAGACTTCATTCGATTCGAAATGTTGTACTCACAGATAATCAGTACGTCAGACGAGGTTTAAGATTTTTTTTTATTTAAATGCCCACCTGAAGGCACATGAGTCGTATAAAATAAGAAAGCTTAAAAACAATCAACTAGAAAAATTAGAAAATATTTAAAAATAGAATCTTAACTTAAACTTTAAACTAGAACAACAAAAATTTTTATTTATAAACAATAAAATTTAGAGAATAAAATTTATACAATGTTTAAGTTGGGCGCAATTGTAGCAGCAAAACAAAAATCAGAGAACAATGGAAATAAACATCATACAAAGAAAGGCAAGAAACAAAGATAAACTCAGAGGTTATCGGAAAAAAACAAAAAGCAAACAAGGAATCCATTCTAGCCCATTTTTTCAAGGGCTAAGGACTTTATTCGAAATGGATTCAAAATAGTAATTGTGAAATTTTTCTGCAAGAAGCTAGCCTTACGCCAAACACAGCTTCTCTTAGCCCGAAATTTCCCAAACAAGAGACAAAGGAGATCTATACACCAAAAAGCATATTTTCAAAAGTAAGAGGAAAAACACAAACATCAAAACGCTAATAAGACTGATTAAAATTATCAGCCATCTGGCTAAATTAAAATTAGCCTTCATGAATAAAAACTTACCCTATGCCCATAGTTATCTTTGTTTTTTGGCTTTATTTGTATTTCCATAAAATAAGAAATGTATAATGAGTACTCAAGATATGAAGGTACGATTTCTGTTCTCACTTTTATGATAAACTTTTAATTTTAAAATTTCACTTTTGCTTTCAATACCGTGCAGTAATATATTAAATTTATATCTTTTAAATTTAATGCATTATCTTAAAAAATTTAAATTAATACTTTTAAATGAATTTGCATTAGTAGCCTTAAATTTGTGAAATGATGATAGTCAAAGTTCTTTCGTAAAATTTCGATTATACGTCTTTTTACACCAGTTCCTTTGTGATAGTCAATGTTGTTTAGTAAAATTCCGATTATACGTCTTTTTACGACAGTATATGCATTATCTTAAAAAAATTTAAATTAATACTTTTAAACGAATTTGCCTTAGTAGCCTTAAACTTGTGAATAGCCTATGTTGTTTAGTAAAATTTCGATTATACGTCTTTTTACGCCAGTTTATGCATTATCTTAAAAAAATTTAAATTAATACTTTTAAATGAATTTGCATTAGTAGCCTTAAACTTGTGATAGCCTATGTTGTTTAGTAAAATTTCGATTATACGTCTTTTACAAAAAAAAAAGCTGTAATTTTGTTTTCCAGCTTCTGTGTGAAAAGAAACAACTGATCCTACGCACGAAATACTGATTTGTCGGTACTTGTCTTTCACTTCTACCCAGAATCAATCACATTGTTTATTCTTTGAAGGATCATCGAAAAGTCATTCATTTCCTCTTTACAAACGCGAAAAATTTTAGTACTTGTTCAAGTTCAATGGATTTAAACCCACTTATCTTATCAGTATTTCGTGCAGTAGATCGATTGTCTCTTTCACAGTGAAGCTGAAGAAAACAAAATTAGGCTTTTTTTTTTTATTTTAATCCTTTATGTTTGAAGTTGATTGATATTACCTCTAAGTGCAAATCGTACCCCTACGACGACACAATGTCATAGATTCTGAAAGTTCCTTGGTTTAGATCTTGTGGTTTGATCTGCTAAGTCCATATTCGTATGGGCCGGATTTACTCATTTCACGCCCCTAGGCCGGCATATTCTCGCCCATCTCAAAAAAGTTAATATTTTGAAAGCGCTCTGGTTTAGACGGATTGACGGTTTACTTATCAAGTTCCGCAGGCCGATTTACATTTCGATTCTGCCTGGGCCGAGCCCCATCTCAAAAAAAGTAACATTTTCCTATCAGTTTAGATCGTGGTTTGAGCTTTGTATCAAGCCCATATGCAGGGTCGGATTACTTATTTCTCTACGTCCTACCGAAGCTTATTCTTGGCCCTATCTCAAAAAAAATTTAATATATAATTTTCAATTAATCGGCAATAGTTTATTTTTATAGACTTATCTTTATAATCTTCTTGGAAAGACATTGATTTTTACTCCAAAATTACACAACTTATGAAATAGTCATACATACACTCCAAAATCCTCCATGAATTTCTAGAAATCATCTGAATACCTACTGGAACTTTGGTCTCAATTCGCGCACATAAATAGGGCTTCTTGAAGGGTCATTAAGCGGACGATTTTATTAAGTCCTATTTCAATGCAAAAGGAGCCTCAGACAAATGCACAGTAGACAAAATGACATACTGCCCAATATATGGTGAATTAACGAATATATTTTAAAAAACAACTGTTTATACGCGGCATTTTCAAATAAAACTGAAAAGTTTGATAAAATTTGATTGTTATTTCTCTGCTATAAGGGTCCCCGATCGCTGTGCTTTAGGCCAGCGGACTAGGCTAATTCCAGAAATCCTGCCTCATCGATGTTTTAAATTATAGACAAAAGTTCATTTATATCTTGCATTGCATTAACTGCCAAGCATTTATACGGGACATTCAAATAAATAAAACATAAAAAGTGGTAATGGTTTATTTTGTCTGATAAAAAAATAATATCAATTGTTTAAGATCTTAATAAAAGGAATACTGTAACAATAAAAAAAGATGCGAGGGTGATCCTTTAGCCAGTTATATTTATAGTTGATTTTACCTTTCTTATTATATAATTTTTTTATTTCACATAATTATAAGAATTCAGCGTCATTTTAAAATGATGCAGAAGAGTTTAGGGAGAGAACGGGACAAAAGGGAAAATAGTAATACAGGAGTAGTAAAGGAAATGAGTGACTAATACCGTGGTACAGTATACACGGGACGCATGGCAACCCTATTATACCATAAATACACTTGAATAAATAGATTTGGTCTAAATTATATATAGATATGCAATTTGATAAAGCCCACGTTATCCAAATTTCAACATCAACTCTTCTAGCTCCAGGATACTGTATATACATGCACATATTTTATAAAGATGTAATGCTGCTTTTCTGCCTCGCTAGTTTATAGTTGGAGGAGTGGAGTAACGGAGTACGGCCGGTCGGACTAAACCTTGGCGACAGCGACTTCAACTGGCTGACTTGGGGACCATTTGGGACTTGAGCCAAATCGATGATTCAGAAAATGCGACCTTCTCGATATCTCTATTAGGAAGGAATACGCTTGAATATAGAAACCCATGGACGTCACGGCCTGTCGGAGAGTATAATTACGATTTGATCAGAGGGTGTGTGTTGATCCAATAGAACGACTTAGTTTCTGTCTGATGCGAGCTAGAAGTCAGCTGAGCGCTATTGAAAGTGCTGTCATTGTCCTTATTAAGTGATTTGCTGACCGTTTGTGTTGCTAAATCTCAAAGTGCTGAACGTTATTACCTGTGAAATTGTGTCATTTTACATTCTAATCTGTGCAAGATCTATTGTTCCTGTCTAGATGTATTTCTGCACAATGGTGAATAAACCTTCATTCTCCATTATCCTCGTGTGGACTGTTTACTCATACACACAGAAAGACTTTTTTTAACAATATGGACAGGTAGATTAAGAAACATGATCTGAAAATGCTTGGCCGCTCAGACACTCAGATGGATTCTCGTCCAAAATTTGATATAAACCCACAATTTTGGTGTCTAACCACATACCAAATTTCACGGACTAGCAGTGGCATTTTTATGTATCGCT
>BGPR01000511.1:142905-202003 GCA_013235015.1 Araneus ventricosus | reverse complement strand
ACGCCAGTCTCAGGATAGTCAAAGTTGTTTAAAATCGATTATATGCTGTCTTTACAACTAGTTCCTTTCTAGTATAGTCAAAGATGTTTAGAAAATTCTTCGATTATATGTCGTCTTTTTTACGCTACCCTTCTTGGTAGGATAGTCAAAGTTGTTTATGAAAAAATTCGATTATGCCGTCTTTTTACGCTAGTCTTTGTGATTATGCCTAAAGTTTTAGTGGAATTAATACATCTTTAATTTAGTATAAGCCATAAACTTGTGATATTCAAAGTTTTTAGCTAAAATTTAGTTTATACATTTTCAGTTCTTGGATAGCAACATTACTCTTAAAAATTATTAATAACTGTTTAAATGGTTTAGCAAGCCTAAATTGTGATAGTCAAGTTGTTTAGTAAAATTGTCAGTTTACGTCTAGTTACCTTATTCCTTTGTGGATAGTCAAAGTTCTTTAGTAAAATTTCTGATTATGACTATTTTTTACGCCAGTTCCGATGTATGATAGTCAGTTGTTTTAGTAAAATTGATTATACGTCTTTAGCCAGTTCCTTTGTGATAGTCAAAATGTTCTTTTATAAAATTCATCATCTTTACGTCTTGTGATAGTCAAAGATTCCTAGCTAAAATCTAATATACTTTTTGCAGTTCTAGGATAGCTGAAAGTTCTTAGTAATTCCTATATACTTTGTTTTAGCCAGTTCCAGATAGTCAATGCTTGTTTTAGTAAAATTCTCGATTATATCTTTTTAGCAGTTCCGTTGTGATAGTCAGTTCTTTAGTAAAATTATGATTATACGTCTTTTAGCCAGTCCACTTGTATCAAAGTTGTTTATAAAATTTCTATACGTCTTTTACAAGTTCCTTTGTGATAGTCAAAGTTGTTTGAAAATTTCTGATTATCATCTTTTTTACGCCACGTTCCAGGATAGTCAGTTGCTTTAGTAAAATTGATTATAAGTAACTTTTAGCCAGTTCCTGATAGTCAAAGTTTTTAGTAAATTTATTATACGTCTTTTTTGCCAGTTCCTTTGCTTGATAGTCAAAGTTCTTTAGTAAAATTCATTATACGTCTTTTACGAACCAGTTCCTTTGTGATAGTCAAAGTTCTTTTAGTAAAATTTCCGATTTACGTCTTTACGCTGTCCCTAGTTCGGAGGTCAAAGCTTCTTTAGTCAAAATTTCTCGATTATACGATCTTTTTACGTCAATCTGTAGATAAATTGTGATTCTTTAGTAAAATTCGATTATACGTCTTTTACCCAGTTCCTTTGCTAAGATAGTCAAGTTGTTTTAGTAAAATTCCTCGATTATAGTCTTTTGCGCCAGTTCCTTTGTGATAATAAAGTTCTTGTCTTTAGAATTTATATATACGTCTTTTTACGCCAGTTCAGCACAGGATAGTCAAAGTTCGTTTAGTAAAATTATTATACGTCTTTACGCCAGTTCCTGTGATAGTCAAAGTTGCTTAGTATTGATTATACTCTTTAGTTCACGGCTGTCAAGTTCTTTTATTCGATTGCACCTTTTACGTTCTTGGAAGTCAAGTTCTTAGTAAAATTTCCGTGATTATGCCATCTTTTACGCCAGTTCCTTTGTAGATAGTCAAAGGTTCTTATGTCAATTTATAATCGTCTTTTTTTACCAGTTCCGTTGTGATATCAGTTGTTTAGTGCAAAATTTGATCTATACTGGGTCTTTTACGCTGTCCCTTTTCAGATAGTCAAAGTTCTTAAAGTAAAATTCCTTGATTATATCAGTCTTTTACACTGTCTTTGTGATAGTCAAAGTTCTTAAAATTTCAGATTTATACGTCTTTTGACGCTAGCGTAGATAGCTCAAAGTTCCTTAGTAAATTTGATTATAATGTCTTTACGCTAGTTCCTCTTTGTGATAGTCAAAGTTCCTTATAAAATTCTGATTATACTGTCTTTTTACGCTAGTTCCTTTCAGGATAGTCAAAGTTCTTTAGTAAAATCTCTGATTATACGTCTTTACGCTAGTTCCTTTGTGGATATAGTCACTTTGGTAAAATCGATTATACTGTCTTTTTTACGCCAATTCCTTTAGTGATACCAAAGTTCTTTTTTAGTAAAATTGATTACATTGTCTTTTACGCTAGTCTTTGTGATAGTCAAAGTCTTTAGTAAAATTCTGATTATACTGTCTCTTTACTGTTCCTTTGTGATAGTCATCAAAGTTCTTAGTAAATTTCGATTTATATTGTTCTTTTTACTGCCAGTTCCTTTGTGATAATGAGTTCTTTTAGTAAAATCTCTGATTTATAAGATCTTTGTTGTCCCTTTATGATAGTCAGTCTTTAGTAAAATTCCTTGATTATACATCTTTTACGCCAGTTCCTTTGTGATAAGGTCAAAGTCTTTTAGTAAAATTTCGATTATACGGTCTTTCGTTCCGTTGTGGATAGTCAATGTTGTTTAGTGTACCTCGATTATACGTCTTTACGCCAGTCTTGTGATAGTCAAAGTTCTTTAGTAAAATTGATTATACTGCTCCTTACGTCTTTGGTGAGGTCAAAGTTCTTTATAAAATTGATTATACGTCTCTTTACGTTCCTTTGTAGATAATGCCCTTGCAAATTGATTATACGTCTTTTTTACGCCAGTTCCTCTTTTGTGATAGCTAAAGCTCTTTTTTTAGTAAAATTGATTATACGTCTTTTACGCCAGTTCCTTTGTGAGTTATCAAAGTTCTTTAGTAAAATTCTGATTATACGTCTTTACGCCAAGTTCCCAGATAGTCAAAGTTCTTTAGTAAATTTCATTTATACGTCTCTTTTACGCCAATTCCCTAGATAATAAAGTTCTTAATTTTGATTATACGTCTTACGCCAGTTCCTTGTGATAGTCAAAGTTCTTTAGTAAAATTTTCGATTATAATGTCTTTTACGCTGTCCAGATAGTCAATGTTCTTTAGTAAAATTGATTAATGTCTTTACACCAGTTCCTTGGTGGGATAGTCAAAGTTCTTAGTAAAATTGATTATATGCCCTTTACGCCAGTTCCTTGTGGATAGTCACCGTCAAAGTTCTTTAGTAAAATTTCGATTATAATGTCTTTTACGCCAGTTCCACAGATAGTCAATGTTCTTAGTAAAATTGATTATACGTCTTTTACACCTTGTCCTTTCGGTGATATTTAAAGTTCTTTAGTAAAATTTGATTATACGTCTTTTACGCTAGTTCCGTTGTGATAGTCATCACCTTTTAGTAAAATTGATTTCATACGTCTTACGCCACAGTTCCATTGTGATAGTCATCAGCCGTTCTTTATAAAATTGATTACATTTTACGCCAATTCCTTTGTGATAGTCAAAGTTCTTTTATAAAATTCCTTTGGATTATAATGTCTTTTTGCCAGTTCCTTTTCAGGATAGTCAGTGTTCTTTAGTAAAATTTCAGATTATATCATTTTTTACGGCCAGTTCCGTTGTGATAGTCAATGTCTTAGTAAAATTCTCGATTATACGTCTTTTACACTCAGTTCCCAGATAGTCAAAGTTCTTAAATTGATTACAGCACTTTACTAGTTCCTTGAAAGATTTGAATATTAAATTCATGCGTTACTGTATTTATTCAATCTTGGCCACTTGTACATAACATCATGCTGGTTCTGGTGGAAGCGTAAAACGCAATCTAAAGAACACAGCAGTCGTTGACGAAGATGAACAGTTTCCTTCCACCGAGATTTCAGCTGATTTGGGGATAATTAAGAAAACATCGCTTCATACTCCTTAAAAGTATTAAGACGCAAAGCGCAGTCACCGGCGGCGAAGAAAACAAACCACACGCCGAAATGGCGTCTGTTAGAAGTTTCATATGGACCTTAAAAAAAGTGGACTGCAACTAACGTGCTGGGAGATTAAGTAGGTGATTAAAAGAGGAACTCTGAGTTGTTAGAGTACAAAACTGACATTCTCAGCCAGTTAAAGGACAGTTAATTGTGAGCCATAGTAATTTTATGAATTAAATTTTGAGTATGCTCTTTTAAAATTAGGAAAAGTGTTAATTTATTACATTAACATATGACCCCCGCCAGCTTCAACAACCTAACAAAAAGACTAAACAATTTGAGGGGGGTGGAACGCTCTACTGATTCACTGGGTTTTAAAAAACTTAGTAGCTTTCATCAGGTATGTCAGTTTATATGGTCTCATAGTTTTTTGTCACCTTTCATTGTGTACTTACATTTCAACTATTATTATTTTACTATTCTGCATAACAAACTATTAATTTTTTTATTCTGTAACCATGTATTTATTTTAGTTAATGTTCGCTTGCTTTTTAAACAAATTTTATGTTAGATTATAAAAGCAATACTAACCATAAAAAAAAGGAAATATAATTTCATGGACCTACCAAGTGCTGATTTTAGAAATTAAATCTGATATTATTGGATTACTATAATTAAATAATATGATGACTAAATCAACCTTTAGCTTACTAGTTAAACATGCGCTGATAAATTTTTAGTTGGTTTTGTATTGAATTTCAGAACCATTTTATTGATAAATTGAATATTCACTGAATGTGTTTTAGCTATTAAACAAGCCAGACAAACATTTTTGGGTAGATTACTTAGACAAAGCATTATCACTTTAAAGTTAGGCAAACGTTTTAATTTTTATCCTATTATCTGTTCAAAAAACGATATATTGTTTTATCTTATTTCTATCTTTAAACTGTATTATTTTATTCTATTATCTCTTTTAGAAGTTCACAACACACAAGCTCTTATAATTACATTCTCATATAAGAGGCTTTATTATCACCTCACACGTTATGTTAATAATATTAACTCAATAGACATTTTGTATTGATTTAAAACTTTTACAGTAACTTAAGAGATTTCAAAGATGCTGTATTGAAGTTAGTTTTTAATATTTCCTAAAACCATAGGTTAAAATAACAAATTGAATCAAAATGTATGTTTATGTATATTGTGGATAATTGCTATTTAACTTTATAAGTGAAAGCTTTACTAGTTATTTATTGACATTTTCTACTTTCTCGTATACTATAAAGTTATATAATTTAATTTAGTATATAGTCAGCTTTCTGGAAACAAAAACGAAGATTTTTTGTGGATTACCTCGCAATTTTTGTATCGCGTCAGATGTATCGAGACAGCACGAAACAGACCTCCCGGCCAACAATTTCCACACCACACCACACCCTCCATCTTGAAATGTCTAAACTCCTAGTGAGCTAGACGGTGGACTGTGGGCTTGTGGGCACACACCGCACCCGTCCATCGCTCGCTGGATCTAAGAACAGTTGAGTGAGGAGTGGCGTTGGGCAACACACCAGCTACCCGATCCATCACTTGTGGATCTCTAAACCTACGAGTGAGTCGTGGACGCAGGTTTGGGCACCACACCCATCCTCCTGATCGGGATCTCTAAACCCTATGGGTGAGTCAGGGGACGAGGCTTGTGGGACACACACCAGCACCCGATCCATCCTTGTGGACTGCACAGGCATAGGATGAGTCGGTGATACGATTGGTGTGAAGGCACCACACACACCTGAAATCCACCTTTGTGATCTCTAAACCCCTATGGGTGAGGTCGGATGGACGTGGGTTGTAGGCACACACCAGCACCGTCCATCCTTGGCAACTCAAACCCTATAGGTGAGTCGTGGACGTAGGGGTTGTAGGCAGCACCCTAGAGTCCATCCTTGTGAGATCTCTAAACCCTAGAGGTCGATGGACGTAAGGTTAAGGCACCACACCGAGAATACCATCCATCCTTGTGGATCTAACCCTAGGCAGCCCATCACAGGAGTGGTGCATAGACGAGCAGTGAGCGCTTTCAATGCTCCATCCCCTGGATTCTAAACTTGATGAGGTGATCGATGACAGGTGCAACAACCACAGCACCCGTCCATCTCCTTGTAGACTCAAGCCTATTAGTGAGTCGATGGCGTGGTTGTGGCACCACACCAGATCCCGTCCATCCTTGTGATTCCTAAACCCTCGGTGAGTCGGTGGACGTGCCATATGGCACCACACCAGCACCCTGTCCATCCTTGTGGATCTCTAAGCTACCATGGATAGTTGGTGATGTGGTTGTGGACACCACACCAGCGAATCTCCATCCTTGTGGCATCTCTAAACCCTATGAGGTGAGTTGCGATGGACGGGGTTTGGGCACCACATCAAGACCGTCCATCCTGTGTGACTCTGAAACCCTGTATGGATGAGTCGTGGACGTAGGGCTGTCATCAGCTAACCACCAGCTACCGTCCACACTTGTGGACTCTAAAGCCATAGTATGAGTGAGTCAGTGGACGTGGGAGTGTTGTACTTCACACAGCACCGAATCCATCTTGATGATTCTAAACCCTATAAGTAGTCGGGAGTGACGTCGGTTGTGGACACCGCACAGCACCCGCCCTCTTTGTGGACTCTAAACCCACAGGGTGAAGTCGTCGATAGACGTAGGTTGTGGGCAGCACCACACCCAAACTTCCATCGCTTGACTCAACCTCATAAACCCAGTAGCGGAGAGTAGGCCCACAGACCAATCGCCTAATCGGGATCATAGACGTTGGCATTACACCAGCAACCGTCCAGTGCAAATAACTCAAACGTCTTAAATGAGTCGATAGACGGGTGTAGGACACTACCAGACCCGTCCATCCTTGTAGACTCTAAACAGCCTAGGATAGAGTCGAGTGACGTGGCTGTGGATGCACACATTACATCCGTAAGGTCAAACCCTACCTATCCCAGACGGGGTTAGCGAACTCCTCCCGTCCATGGACTCTAGACGGGTGAGCTCGGTGGACTGGGGTGTGGCAGCACACCCAGCTACCCGTCCTCCAGGACCTCCTAAGCCCTGCGGTAGGGTGAGCCGGGTGGACTGCCGTGTGGGCAGGCACACCAGCACCTCGTCCTCCTCTTGTGGTCTACCTATGGGTGAGTCGGTGGACCTGTCTGGTGTGCCACCACGCACCCGTCCATCCTTGTGCACTTAAACCCTGAGGTGAGTCGGTGGGGCGTGGGTTGTCACGCACACACCAAGCCCGATCCATCCTTATGGATTCTAAACCACTAAGTGAGCCGGTGGACGTGGTTGGGGCACCAGCACCAGCGCCGCATCCATCCTTGTGGAGCCCCAAACTTAGGTGAGTCGGTGGACGTGGGCTGTGGGCACCCACACCCGTCCATCCTGTGATTCTAAACAGCATGGATGAGTCGGTGACGTGGACTGTGGGCACCACACCAGCACCCGTCCATCCTTGTGACTTAAACCCTATTGGTGAGTCGGTGGACGGGTTGAAATACACCAGCATCCGTCCATCCTTGTGGATTCTAAAACCCCATGGTGAGCGCCTGGTGGGCGCTGTGGGCACCACACCAGCACCTGTCCATCCTGTGGATCTAAACAGTATGGATGAGTCAGGTGTAATGGCTGTAAACCTGCTCAGCACCCGTCCATCCCTGTGATTCTAAACCCATGGGTGAGAGTCGGTGGACGGGCCGGGCACCACACCGCACCCGTCCATCCCTGTGGACTCCCAAAACAGTAAGTGGGATGAGTCGGTGTACGTAAGTTGCTGTGGGCAACACAACGGCACCCGTCCATCCTTGTGACCCTGCCCAGCATGGGTGAGTCGGTGGACCTGCTGGGGCACCACACCCGTCCATCCTTGTGGACCAAACCCTGCGGGTGAGCCGGTGACCTGGCTGGTGGGCACCACCAGCACCTGTCCACATCCTGTAGGATTCTAAACCCAAGGGCGAGCCTATGCACGGGTTGTGGGCACCACACCAGCACCTGTCCAATCCACCCTCAAACAGCAATGGATGAGCGAATGTGGGCTGCTGTGTTCACACTGGGCAATCTTCGTCCATCCCCAGGACTTAAACCCACATGGATGTCGATGACGTGGCTAGCCACCACAACAGCGGCGAAATAAGTTGATCCATGCCTGATTTGAACGCGTACCTAGGCTGAAGTGTACAAAGAGAGCGACAGCCATCATCGCGGACATCGAGATCTTGATGAATCCTGACGTTTCAAACTCCTGGGAGTAAGAAAACACGTTTTGAAAATATATCTGTCATGGCACCTCGATAACAATCAAATAAATTTCCTTCTGACGAGCGGTCATTGCACCCTCATGACCCACGGTTTGTTAATCATTGAGCTGAAGGACGAAATTCCAGCATGCAGTATCATTACCAAAAATCTCTCCTATTTCACTGCATCTTAATTCCCAAATCAAGCCGCTCATCATGACTCTGTCGTTCATTGTTTATCTTCAAAGTACGAACACAAAAACTCAAAGAAATTGAAATTTGATATGATCTTGCATCATTATCATTAGTGACCATCAACCTTGAACTAATGACAAGGGAAGAAGTATAAGGGATTCTTCATACCAGTGATGTTGAGGCAAGGCAAATATTTGCCCACGTAACAATAATTTTACACATTTTTTCTTTATTTTATTTTTTACGCAGACGATTTTGTAAAGCCATTCCTCTATATATATTATCTTGTTTTAACTAAATCTAATTTAGCGTCAAATGCAATGATTTGTTTTATTCTTTGTATTTTTTTCAACTAATTTCTGGAGTATGTATAAACTAAAAAAGCCAATTGTTTAAAGATAAAAAATATAGAATGAAGTGTTAGAAAGAAGTCAATTGAATAAAAGCAGAGAAATAAATTGCTGTTTGCCAGTTGTGTCCCTACAAATCCCAACCTTTATTCTTTTTTTATCTTTTACTCCTGTTCTTTTCTTTGTGGTATTCTCCTGTTCCCTCCATCCAGAAGTTTCCAACTTTAATGTCAAGGGTTTAGGTTAGCGTAAGAGTCAAGTTAACCAAATTAACTTAATAATATTTGCAGGATTAATTATTTTTATTTTTGCATTCTATTCTATACTTTATTATAAAGTATATTCGCTAAAACAAATGTAAACAATATTTTAAATAATTTCGTTTCACTAATGATGAAAGCTGACACCACTCATAGTCATAATCAACTATTCAAACAAAGACAAATTCAATGCAACTCTTTAGCTTGTTTTATTAAACTGAGTTTAAAATTAGGTTCAATAAAGACATTACACCCTACGTACTGCAGGCATAGTTGCTTATTGTTATATATTTTGTTCTTAATATAAAGTACAAGAAATCTTTCTAAGGTTCCTTGTATTTGTGAAAAGGTATTAAATATTTTATTACTTTAACACTGATTTGTCGGTACTCTGTCTTCACTTCTACCCAGAAGTCAATCATTGTTTATTCTTTGAAGGATCAATCTGAAAAGTCATTCATTTTCCCTTTTACAAACGGCAAAATTTTAGTACTTGGTTCGAATGGATTTAAACCCACTTATCTTCTATCAGTATTTCGTGCGTAGGATCGATTGTTCTTTCACACAAGCTGAAGAAAAACAAAATTGACGTTTTTTTATTTTAACCTTTATGTTTAAGTTAGTTGATATTATCCCTCAAGTGCTTAAATCACCTCTACGACGACACACCAATATAGATTCGAAAGCTTGTGTTTAGACTCGTTGTGGTTTGTCTGTCAATGTCCATATTCGTATGGGCTGGATTTACTCATTTCACGCCCCTAGGCCAGCATATTCTCATGCCCCATTCAAAAAAGTTAATATTCTTGAAACGCTCTGGTTTAGGGATTCACGGTTTGTTATCAAGTCTATCCGCAGGCCGAATTTACCATTTCTGAATTCTACGCTGGGCCGAGCCCCATCTCAAAAAAGTAAATTTTCGAGCTTCGTTTAGATGCTGTGGTTTGGTTTTTATCAAGCCCAATATGCAGGGTCGGATTTGTACTTATTTCTCGTCCAACCTGAAGCTTATTCTTGGCCCTATCTCAAAAAAAAATTTAATATATAATTTCAATTAATGGTCAAATAGTTTATTTTGATAGACTTATCTTTATAATCTTCGGAAAGACATTGAACTTTTTTTACCTCAAAATTACAACTTATGAAATAAGTCAGTCAACCTGCCAAAATCCTCCATCTGAATTTCTAGAAATCATCTGAATACCTACTTGGAACTTTGGTCTCAATTTCGCCACTTAAAATAGGTTCCTTGAAGGGTCATTGAGGGAACGATTTTATTCAAGCTATTCTCAATGCAAAAGGAGCCTCAGACAAAATACAGTAGACAAAAATGTACTCACCAATATACGGTTAATAACGAATATATTTTAAAAAACAACTGTTTATACGGCATTTTCAAATAAACTGAAAAGTTTGAAAATTTGATTGTTATTCTTCTGCATAAGGCGTTCCCTGATGCATGCTGTGCTTTAGGCCAGCGACTAGGTTGGATAACACGTAACTGAAAACGAAGTAACAGTTCATAGAAAGAAGATGTAATACCAAAAATATTTTTTTCGATCTCAAGAATGTTTATAACTTAGAAATTCGACAAAATCTTCAGGTCGAATTTTTGACGATTACAATACTTCTTATAATTCGTATTCGAGACAGTAAAAATGAATAAAACTCAAATCTACATTTTTTTATAGTTCTTTAACCCTTTGCGGCGCTAGGCATTAAATTTTTTGAAATATGATGAAAAAACATCAGGAATGGGTTTAGCTTATTGTCTAGACATAGAATCTACAAAAAAAATTTAAAAAACTTACTTCATTCCGAGGGGGGGGGGGGGCGTCCCCCTTTGGGATCACCAACTTCATATGAGAACCCCCCTTAGATACAGCCGTCTTGATACACTCAAAAAATATTCTTGAATCTTACAGAAAATCATAAATTAAAACTTCAAGAATATTGGAGGAAAATTTTCGAGTTAATTTGCTAAAATTGTAAAAGTCCAGAACTGAAAAAATTTCTCATCTCCGAGTTAAGTAATTTTCCCAAACTTTATCTCTAATAATTCCTATTCTGAAACTAAATTTCATAATGCTGCTATATACATTCTAAAAGGAGTACTATTAGCCCTATCCTAAACCTATTATTTTCCATTTATAGTTGAATTTAACGGTTGAGAAGCGAGTGAAGTTAAGCGTGCCATCAGCTGGCACACTGCGCCGCAAAGGGTTAAAATGATCATCAATCTATATTACGCAATTTCATAGAAAACAAGCGGGAGTGTTCTACCCTAAACTTTCTCGTATACTTCCCCCAAAAGGTGCCGTTTCTCCTTCCCCCGCGTGGCTAAAAAAATTCGAACCTACTGTTATCCAGAATCCAATGACTATCGGAAGATTTTTCATTAAAGTGATTGAAAAATATCTAGGTAAAGAATTCAAAGCGATGCCTGCCGATTAAAACGCATCTATCGCACACTGCTAGGTTTCACTCTTGCCGTCTCAAGGACAAACTGACGTAATCGCTGCTTTCGCCAGCACAGACGATTGCTTCCGTACGCATGTGCTTGGAGATAGCAGATTGGTTTCAATAGTAAATTATACAGACCGACAGACAGTCAACCCTTTGACGGATTTGGCCCAAACTTTTATACATACCTACATTCATGACGGTAAAACTGTGTACCAAATTTTATCCATCCAACTATCCAAGTTTTTGAGTTATAGTGTTCACATGACTTCGGACATACAGACAGACAGACTTCCCGTTGACGGATTTTGTCCAAAATTTGATAGAAACCTGCAAATTATATTTAAAGACCAGATACCAAATTTCATCCCCGTAGCTCTAATAGTTTTCGAGTTATCGTGTTCACAGACACACACACAGACACACATACAGACACACACACAGACAGACATAATTCCAAAATTGTGTTTTTCGGAATCAGGGAGGTCTAAAACGTGGAGATTCGTCAAAATCTCGAGTTCGAATTTTTCGACGATTACAATACTTTCTCTTCGTATACGAGAAAGTAAACCAGCGGGAGTGGTCTCCCCTAAACTTTCTCGTATACTCCTAATACATGTAGAGAAAACTAGAATAATAAAAGACGTCAAATAAACTTCCGTCGCAAGTAAACCAAAGTTGGAACCACGCGTGGTTTGAAGGATCAAAACAAATTCAAATCCTCTGCTCATTCCTTTGCGCAACAGGACCTGGCGAGACTCCCTAAAAGTTTGCTTCCTTACAAAATCGCGCCAGAATTGGTTTTTGGCAAACTGCCAAGTTTCGGAGTCCCTTCTTCTTTGCACATGTCACCAGTAGGCATGCGCAGGCAGTTAGTTTCAAAACTGAACAAGTATGCGATTATACAGACCGACAGACAGTCAACCCTTTGACGGATTTGGCCCAAAATTTTATACGGACCTACATTCATGACGATAAAACTGTGTACCAAATTTTATCCCTCCAGCTATTCAAGTTTTTGAGTTATAGCGTTCGCATGACCACGGACGTACAGATTGACAGACTTCCCGTTGACGGATTTTGTCCAAAATTTGATAGAAACCTACAAATTATGTTTAAAGACCACATACCAAATTTCATCCCCGTAGCTCTAATAGTTTTCGAGTTATCGTGTTCACAGACACACACACAGACACACATACAGACACACACACAGACAGACATAATTCCAAAATTGTGTTTTTCGGAATCAGGGAGGTCTAAAACGTGGAGATTCGTCAAAATCTCGAGTTCGAATTTTTTGACGATTACAATACTTTCTCTTTGTATACTTCGTATACGAGAAAGTAAAAATATTGAAGCGATGATTTCGACGGAAATTATTATTTTCGTCATTTTTCTTCAAAGGAAACTTTATTGAATTACCGCCAGAAACCAAAAAAACTTATATTTATTTAGCAACAAAATGCCGCTTATCATTTCACAACCTAACTTTTCTAACAAAAGTACGACTTGATAAGAGCAAATTACGGATGACCTCGAAAGATGACCTTCAATTTTCATCCATCATCTAAAAAAGTAAAAAACGAGCTCTGATTAGATAATGCGCGCTGAGCAAGGACATTACTGGGAATTGGAAGGATGAATAAAATATTTTGGAATCCGTCCAAAAGTTCCGAGGCACGGTTTACTTCTTGAATGTTTGATCTTCGCGCGGAATGACTCACAAATTGAGTTATAGAAAATTTATTAAAGAACACAATTTTCACGGCAAAACTGTCTCAAACTTAAATGACCTCACATACCGGATTAACCAGGATATTCCCGATTTTAAACATTTGTCCCGGAGTTTTCCTGATTTTAAGGTGAACGACTTTTTTCCAATGAAAAGGAGGACTGAAATAAATTGAAGAAAAAATATCGTAAAATAGCAGTACGCGCAGGGTGTTGCCCGTGGCATAATGACTTCAACAAAATAAACCAGCGGAAGTGTTCTCCCCTAAACTTTCTCGTATACTTCTCAAAAAAGGTGCTGTTTCCCCTCCCCCCGCGTGGATAAAAAAATTTCGAACCTATTGTAACCCAGGATCCAATGACTATCAGAAAATAATTAGGTGAAGAATCAAATTCAAAGAGATGCGTTCTGATTTAAATGCATACCGATTTCTACTCTTGCTGGCTCAAGGACAAAGTCACATAATCCTCCCGCGTGCTCAGATTGCTACCAGTACGCATGCCCTTGGCGAATCGGATTTTTAAAAAAGCGCCAAGCAGGAGTCAATAAATATCGTACACAGAAGATTGCGCCCAGTACGCATGCGCTTGGGGATTGCGCGTGTGGGTGTGCGTGCGCGCGCGTGTGTCGCACTTACACCCTTTAAATTTGGCACATAGGTAGTCTTAATGATGACTCATTGCATCTCGAAGCCGCAATTTTAAAATTTAATATAGAATTTTCTTTATTTAATGTTCTGTGTTGTTTGGGTTGTTTTTTCGCACTAATTTATCAAGAGAATGGTTTTGAATAATCGTACGAAAAAAAAAAAAAATAGACACACCATCGAAAAGAGCACACGATTTCCGTTCTATTGAAGTTGGTTTTGAATTTCTAACGTAATTTACTGAATTTTGAGAAATTGTTAAAAATTAGTCAGTTTTGCCATCGAAATTTAATTTTTGTTTTTAAATTTGTTGCATCCCACGTTCTAATAACACTATTATTTTCAATTTTTTTTCAGCTTATAACTGCAACGGTTCTGTCGGATTTAAAACAAGAATGGTTAAAATATCTTTTCCCGTTTTTTTTTTTAATTTAATTTTTCCCTGGTCAGTTGAAAGATATTTTTTCTCTACCGAGCTCCCTCCTGCGACACTTTTCAGGAAACTTGTAGGCAATTTCATTGGCTGACGGTGCAGAGCGTAAGTGACGTCATAACCTTCAACTGAATGACTTTGATTATTATTTTCTTTGATTATTTATTAACGTGTTTATGTCTCGCATATTTTATTTGCTTTATAATAATCATTTTCACGTTGCAATTTTTTAATATTGTTTCGGATTAACGTACTCTGTATTTTCTACAGTTGAAATGCCATTATCGCGAAGAAAAATAAACGGGAACTTTTTCATGCCATTGTGGACGTTTTTTTTTTTATTATTTATTTTTTTTTTTATTTTGTTGAAGTCCTGATTCCACGGGCAACGCTTTGCGCGTACTGCTAGTTTCAAATAACTATGAAAAAATTTAACAACTGAATAATAAAATTATTTGTTTACTACATTGTTAGCTTAAAAATTTTAATTAATCAATTTTAACAAAAAAATAAAGTTAAAATACATTTTGCAATCATTTTTCTTGCATTCTTTACATTTATTTTATATATGTAGATTTATACCAGGTTTGTTGGAAAGTAAAAAAAGTAAAAAATCTTATTTAGGGAAAAGAACAATTCAAAATGAGATGAGGTGCTGCTCAGATACATCACAGAGAAAGGGAAAATGACACTCTGTTACTCTTATCCTTATTATTCAACTGGATGAAATCAACTGTTTGCTGTTATTGATGGACAAAGATATTTTAACCGTTCTTGTTTTAAATGAAGGAGAAATGTTTTTATTACCACAAAAAATTTCAAAAAGGTAACGAAATTAGAACGTTGGATGGAGTAGTTTGAAATTCAATTCTTAAACTTTTAAATGAAAACCGACTATTTTTTAAAAATTTCTCAAAATGCAGGAAATTACGTTACTTTCAAAACAAAAGTCATTAAAACGATAATTCTTTGCTCTATCCAATGGTGCATAGATTGTTTTTCTCCGATCG
The DNA here is from genome assembly GCA_013235015.1 of Araneus ventricosus. Lineage (NCBI taxonomy): Eukaryota > Metazoa > Arthropoda > Arachnida > Araneae > Araneidae > Araneus > Araneus ventricosus. The sequence continues at coordinate 186,863 of BGPR01000511.1, read as the reverse complement.
TTATTTCTCATGGATCGGCCAAAAACGTGCGAAAAATCACCCGAAACAACACAAAACATTAAACATAAAATTTTTTAGATTAAATTTTAAAATTCGGGCTTCAAGGTGCATTGAGTCACCATTACAACTACTTGTGTGCCAAATTTCATGGCTGTAAGTGCCATAGATTCGTCTGGACATCGCGCGCACACACAAACATTGCCTTCTATAAGTATAGATTATTTTACTTTAAAATCTTTATAGATATCTATTATAATCGTATAATTATTGTCTTGGCACAATTTCGCGTTCTTTATTCGAAAAAAATAGAATTTTTCTTTATTTTATCTGGAACGAATGCAGCTAGATACCAAAAGGTGATTTCCTCAAATGAATACATCCGCAAATTAAAAATATCAGATAGATGGGAAAACATCAGACCTCGGTAAATCACAAAAATCGATAAAGTTGAGGTTGATAAATCCACTTGAAGAAACAAGTAATAGAAAAATGTATTGCTTATAATTAGGGTTGCCATACGTCCCGTATTTACGAAACTGTCACTGTATTTCCATTTTTCAAGTTGATTAATGGGAAGAAATAGAACGTACCCGGTTTAAACCGGTTATTTTTTTTAAATCCAAGAACCGGGTTGGAAGACAGGTTCGATTAGACTAAAATTTACTAAGTCATAAAGCTTTGAATTTCATCATCTTTGGCCAGTCACCGACAATCGCTTCCTCGAGGCGTCTGTTGGTTGGCGAATTACTGAAAGCCTTTATGAACAAATAAATATTGGCCAATGGATTGATTTCCTGCAAAAACAATACTAATAAAAAGTTTTGTTTGCAAACGGCGTCTGTTTTCTGTAGCCAAAAAATATTTATCTTTAGTCGAAAGTTCTGTGGCGTCCGAAAGATTAGTATCTACGTTGAATGATGTTCGTTGCGATGAAGAGGTGTCGACTCACGGATCAACTCATTGCTGAAAGTCTTTATGAGCAGATTAGATGATAAATATTGGCCAATGAATTTCTTGTGAAAACAATGTTAATAAAAAAATTTTGTCTATACTTATTGCAATAATTACTCATTTTATATTATTACTTATTGTATTAATGCTTATTTATTGTATATTATTAATAATAAATTCTGTCCATTTTTTTTTTTTTTTTTTTTGCAATAACGGCCATCCCTACTACTGACCATTTCAATAGCTACTGAATGGTAAAAGTGTATTGCAACAGCCCTGCGTAATAAATTTTGAAAATCTTTCTAAAATTAAAGAAAAAAAAATTGTACAGGAATAAAAATTTGTAAAGAGGCATCCTTACGTCCAAGAGTAGGAGAAAGAAAAGAGGATAAAATTCCTGACTTTTTTTTTTACATAGCTCTAAAAGAAAATACGGGAATTTAAGCCTCAAAACAGCAACTGAAAAGGGAAAAATAACCCATTAATTTTTTTAAATAGATATTAGCCAATGAAAAAACAAATGCGTGTATCGGTTGACGTGTTTCTGGTTTTAGGCAATACTATAGCTGTCACCACTTCGTTGAAAACATTTTGAACCTTCCGTCTCGTGCAAACTCCGACGCATAAACATTCTTCTAATTTGTCTTAGTTCGGTACGAAAGCAAGTTATCTTCAATCTTTCGTCCACATCTCTTTTCTTTTGTGCAGTGTTTACGAAACGTGAATCATGAGTTGAAGATAAGAATTTTCCCAGAACCTTTCTAGTTCATATTTTGCGATTCCGAAGTAGCATCTTTAAGCATGCTGATCAACTAAATCCAATTTAAATCAGGGATGTAGTGTAGGACCTACGCTGTAGTACTAATGACGAAACAAAAAGTCATCTTCAAAATTAAAACCCTTCATTCCAACCAACTTCATTCTATAATCCAATAATGCTTCATTCTATAATTATTTTTAACAACTAATATTTTGTTGCCAATCTGGTGAAAATGTATTTGAAAATAAACAAAATCGTCTGCAATTGATGCTACATTAAATTTTAACTAAAACAAAGAATATTTATAGAAACGACTTGACAAAATCGTCTGCAATCGAGACTAATTTTAATTTCATTAAAACAAACATAATATTATATGCATGGAGATGCTAGAATAGTAGATCCGGAATGCCGTCCTAGCACCGCATTATTTTTACGAAAAATCTTAATATAAATAAAAGTCATTGTGGCTATGTTCCACATATCCTCCTAAACCAATGGACTGTTTTCAACCAAATTTTGCACACTTATTATTTAAGACAAGGAGAAGGCACTTACGAACTTTTCGAAGTCCAAAAGTTAATTAGAAATTAACCGAAACCGTTTTTCAGCAGTAACTTCGGAGCAAATGATATAAAAATATTTTTTGTCAGACAATCTTGAACCTTAAAATTTTACCTTTTCAATGGTTCCAATTTTATTTCCTTGCAATGTTTCCTTCAAATTGTATCAATTTTTTTAAAATTGATTACTTGCAGACGATTTTGAAATAAAGCATTTTTATAGATACTTCGTTGATAGACAACGGTGAGACTTTGCAAAAATTTTTTTTTATTTCAATAAATATTTTATACAACTTTGAAGGGCCCAAAAGTTAATTAAAACTTAAGATTTTGCGTTTTTCCGTGATATACTATTTCGAAAGTGTTATGTTACAATAACTATTTTTATACTATATTAAAGTTTAAAAAATAGCTTTTCAGTGACAAATTTCATTTGCGTTCAAATTGCTGCTCTCGTTTCATTAAATTTTTTAAAAAAATTGTGTATAAAACTCACAATTTGTAGCAATGCATTTCTTATTGTTAAAAAGGAACAAGAATACATATGAAGAGCTGTTGCTCCTGGGAAAATACAAAAAAAATTCTGGTAGAATACTCAAGAAAAGTTTAAAAGCAGACGATTCATAATTTATATTGGGAAAATTTATTGATCTGGTTTGATTAAAAACCTCATCTTTACGAATAAGGAAAATTAAAGGCGTTACAAATGGCTTCTGTCAGAGTCGGACTCGGGGGGGGGGATTTATGAAAAAATGGCAATGCTTTAATTCATACATAAGTAAATAAAAAAGGAATGCAAGCTGCATTACATATCTTTTATTCACATGACATGCCATTCAAAATAATGGCTTGCGACTAAAATACAATTCAAATTTCACAGCAATGATAATACAATAGCAAAATGCACTATTATGCACATGAGCAACACATTACATTGATAATTTATTGAATAAACAGCAAATATTCTCTTTTTCTCCGTTTTGGTAGATGATCAAGCTATATGGGTTTCAAATATTTTAAAAACAAAGGATTTCAACACAGTTTTGCAGTATTTTTACATTAAATACAAGACTTCAGTTCGATAAATTTCATGTAAATGGCGTTGCCACTTAATTCGATATTTCAGTTTTTAAAATCACAATAGAAGGAAATTTTCAAGCAGACGGAATAGATACTGGAAGAAAAAATTAATCTGACGTGCATGTATAAAAATGATACACAACACTTCACACGTACGAATGACACACACATATAAAAATAGATGAATTTATACATCTTAAAAGGAAGAACTTTTTATACCAGATTAACAAAATTAGACGAGTGTGCGCTCAGGAGCCATTTTTATGTATAGAATATCTACTCGAATAGTCAGTGTAGTAAAAATTTACAGAAGAATTTTAGCTCCAACAAATTGGTACCTTTATAAATTTACGAAAATTCCAAATCTATCAACAGTGCCAGAAGTACTTTACAAAATGGACGCAAATATTTCTCATACTACTTTTTCAAAACTGTTGGGTTGATAATTCTGAAATAAAAACAGTTTTAAAAAAACACACTTTTATCAGTGTTCTAAAAAGTAGACATTATTTCTATTTTAATTATTTTCCACTTTCTAGTCTTTAATTTATAAATATTATGGAATCTTGAAATCAATTTTTTTCTCAAATTCACTACCAGGTGGCGGCACACATACGAAATCGATCTATTAACTGATCATTAAGTTCCAAGCCTATTAAAATAGTGTATTTCCATCAAGAATTAATTACACAGGTGAACAAAATTTCAAAACTCTAGCACATCAGGAAGTGAGTGAAAAATCGATTACAAAATTCCATCTTTACAAACAAGAAACAAGTCAAATTAAATAAAAGGGAATAAAAATAATAATAGATAATTTCACTAGATACGAGTTCTCGAGCCAAAAGGGAAAACATCTCGTACGACTGTCACCTGAACATCAAAAGCTCTAACTTTAAAAACCCTGTTCAAACATTGCATACTTTCATTACCAATAGTCAAAAATCGTCAAGCAAAAAACTTTTCAGACTGATACTGACTAGATATTGTGCAGTTTAGTACCTGAATAAGTATAGCAAAAAAAGGAGAAAACTTGATAAATTCAAATCATTAAGCTTTTACTCCTGTCACTATGCTAATTTCATCTCCGAAACAAATTTACTTTGTATTCAACTATTAAAAAATTAAAATTTAAGCAAATCAGAAAGGTTTCGCTGGTCAAATTGTTTCAAAATATTTTAAAAATAAAGCTGATAAGTATGAGACACGTTGATATTATCATTCTTGTTTCGCTCCAAATTGACAATATATATTGGGTTGAGTAATAAATTTATGAACGTTACTTTTTTTCCTTCCAAATTTAAAAATGCAGGCCAAAATAAAATGCATCAACAAAATGATTATATTATTTGAAAGAGGAGGAATATTAAACATTAAATAAATTCAACTTTAAGCAAATCAGAAAGTTTTGCTGATCGAATTGTTTCAGAAAATTTTTTTTAAATAAAACTGATAAGTATGAGACATGTTGACATTATCATTATTGTTTGGATTCAAACTGACAATATATATTGGGTTCAGTAATAAAGTTATGAGCGTTACTTTTTTTCCCAAAAAAATTTAAAAATGCATGTCAAAATAAAAAAAATACATCAACAAAATGTTTAGATTTGAAAGAGGATTCAATGCTCTATAAGATGATGCATTTCGTTTTTAATTTCTTTGATTTTTGCATATTTTCAGATAATTTTAATGGAATCTTAAGTGGACAAAAATAAGCATTTGCTTTTAAGCAAGGTGCGAAGACCGTCAAAGCTACTCATGAGAATCACCAATGCCTGCCATTGGTTTTCCACTTCAAATAAATGAAAAGTGATTGAACCAAATTTTTGTCAAACAACCACAGGAATTTTAAATTTATTTTTTAAAAAATAAAGGAAAATGTTCATGAATTATTACTCAACTCAGTAGGTTCAGTAAATAAGAAATTCATGGCAAGTTTGTAAGAATTGCAATCACTACTTAATCCATGTAGTTTACTTACAAGTATGTACATTTAGTACAATGAACAATGCCAATTTAAATTATGAATACACAGCAAAAACATACCCGATGTTTTAAAAAGAGCGTAAATACTGATTATCTCATTTTAATTTGTATCAAATTAGTTTAACAGACACTTCTTGAATTAAGAATAAAGCAGCAAAGAGATTCAGCAGACATAATTACTTTATTAGATTCAAAAGAAAATTCTCTCAAACCTCAAAAAACAAAATAATGAGCAATTACAAAGATTCATTGATGTTAACACAAAACAAAGGTTACAAAAACATTTGTTAGTAAGACTTATGTTACAACAACTAAAAAACAAATTTTATAAGAAATCTATTTTTTAACTAAACAAAAACTAGTACAAAACCATAATGTAAAGCTTGTACTGGCCAAAAAGTGCCAAGAGTTCATTTAACTACAAGTAAAGTCAATCCTTAGAGATCTAAAGTAATAAGGTCAGAGCTGCATTAACCAAAGAACAAAAGTTGCACAATGATAAAACTTTCGATGAACCTGATAAAATTAAATTTTGCACACTAATTAATCCAAAATGCACTGAAAGGCTACTAGAAAAATATGGCAACACCTATAAAACTACAGTGAAAACTTTTATATCATTTTAAAGAATGCAATTCAAATCTCTTCACTGCTGACTGTAAGTACAACTGCCATTTAAATCAGAATCTTAATTCAGGCAAAGTGTTGCAACCAAAAATTTCAACTGAAATAATTTTTAATCACTCAGGGAATTAATTTCTAGTCTTAATATACTTTAGATCTCTATGGTGATGATCTGAACTAAACAATATCAAGAATAAGAATTTTTCTGCAACTGAAATACTTGAATATTCCACACATCAGATAAAAAAAAACAAAACAAAACCAGACAAACCCAATTACAAAGAGGAATGGGATTATCCTAGATTTCTAAACAATGCCCTTAAAAAAACACAAAAAGTATCAACAGGAAGTAACACAAAATGTAATGTATCTGCACATACATACCTCAAGGTGGACGAGGAAAAACAGTCATTCAAATACATATGCACACATTCTGAAGCAATAAACACTTTCACAATCCATATTAAGATTTACAGTAAACAAAGATGTGTATCTAGCTTCCAAATTTAATTTCTGAATATTTACAGTTGTCCTCGGGTATCAATTCCCAACATTTTAATGGAAAAAATTCCATATTGGTAATAAAGTATTTAATATATATTTTTACAAATACCTGAAAAAGAAAAATAAAAGAATACTATAGAGCTTAAAATCAGTTTACCTTTTATTACACAATTTATTTGATAAATGCCCCAAAGTTGAACAAGGGCTATTTATGACACCCCTCAAATCACAAATTCAGCTAAATATTGAAGTGTGCTTTCCTAATGCCATAGTCAATAATGTAAGGACATTTGAGCTTCAATTATGCATACATAATTTATCTTTAATACAGTAAATTTTTATTATAAATAAAGGGAATTTAATATGATGCTCAAATGTAGAGTAAGTAATGGAAAAAGGACATTAAATTGAACTAAACATCATCTATTTATATTCTTGAAAACAATTATATAAATTATTCATTAAAATTCAGTAGATACAAGAGGACAAAACAGAAAATTATAATTGTTCTCTCAAAGCTACAACAGCCACTCTAGAGCAGGGAATCTTAAACTGACTTTCATCTTCAATGTGTCAGATGAAAAAGTACTGCAGTCACAAAGCTTCTCACAGGGACTTCTTTTGAATTCAACATTTAAAGCAAAGTTAGTAAAGGAAATTACTAATATAATAGCCCAAATCTCTCTCCGATCCGGTAACACTTCGTCGTCACCAACAATAAAATTTGCGCCATAGCACTGCGAGACGTAAAACAGCATCATTTCATTGTTAGACCACCTAAATTTCAGTAATTTTAAATTTAAAAGAGTAATTGTCATTCTAATTTCAAATTTAATAGCGAAATAAAATTTGCTATTGATTGATATAAAATTTACCTCGCTATGATCAATAGTTCCTGAAAAATTTTAAATTATATTAATCATATATTTCAAATTAATTTGTTTTTTTAATAGAAAGTAGTAAATTATGTCAGTGGTATATCATGCAAGTGATATAGTTTGGACGTCACGATGCATCTGGTTATTTATTGCAATTGTGATGATATAATTTGATAATATTTTTGGCAACGTTAAAAGTTACACAAAGACATCTGAAGTACAAGGAAAATTGTTAAACAATGAAAAATACTTCCCGCGGGATGTTGTTTACCAAGAGATTTTTTGAATAAAGAGATATGTAAATAAAAAATATTTCCTGTCATAATACATGTTTATTTTATTTGTTTTCAATCAATGTTAAACATTTCTCTTGCATATATATCAATTTAAACACGTAAAATTTGACGGCAAATCTCTCTAATAAAGAGGCATTTGCACCCGTCATACCACGTCGGGTGATTTTCTAGTTATCTCAAAGATTTCACCACTATTTTCCAAATGCCTATTTGAATAAACATTAATCAATGGATTTTTAAAAATTTTTCAATATTGGGGTATAATTTTTCTAATGAAAATGAGGTCATGGAAGTTTCTTTAGCCCCAAAAAAAGTTATAACTGGAAAAAGTTTTAAAACCCCCACTCTAGAGCAGCATACAGCTCTTGTTCAAAAGCTTCAGTAAAGCAGTGGTTCCCAATATTTTTCACACTTGTGCATCCAATTTTAAATTTCTTTAAACTATATAGCCTGTTTTCAATATAACTTCCAAATCATAACACTTACATTTCAAATATATCATTATGTGAAAGTTTAAATGGATGGAAAATAAATATTAAAGCAAATTCTTTATCCAAGTTCAAAATATGTATCACTCAGAAATGTGGTTTCAGATTAATGAGCGATTAGCACATTGTGTGCGGGATACGAATTAGATGCAAGCTCAAATAAAAAGACAAATCGTAACTGTGTTTGCTCTAGACAATGTTTATACCATAAAAGAATAAGTGAAGTATTCTGGAGACATCTGTTAACATGTCCACCATATCCAATTTAGTAAATAAGTCAAATTCTTGAATTAAAATTTTGATGTTTGGTAAACTCGAAAAAAAAATGTATTTTTATATTTCCCGCTTCCAAAGTGTTAAAAAGTAATTAATTTTTAATTTGTTACCAATAGTGTCACACAAAAGTTGCCTTGCAATAGTTTAACAGAACACTAGCTCACAAATATTTAAATAGATCACAGAGTTTGATTTTGTATGCTAAGTTTTTCGACACAAAATTTATTTATAAATTCTGATTACAATTAGAATAAAACTTGTAAAAAAAAAAATCATTGATTACATAGCATTCTCTTCAAAACTTTATGATTATTACCAGGGACAGATACAATTCTGAGCTACAATCAAATGACAAGAATGGTGCTTCACCTCTTCTGCATATTTATTCCATAAGAATTTAGAAGTTTAAGTCTTCACAGACTTCATGAAGACAATAGTCAGTGACAACTCAGATTGACAGAATGAGGAAAGCTACACAGCGTAAAATTGCACTCAGGTAAAAAGTCCTGTATATAGTCGCAATGTTTTTGAAAGCAATTATTTTATTATTTAAATTTAGAAGAAAGATTTTTATATTAGAACAAAATTCAATACGAGATTAATTGATATTATGTATAATGAAACAATGGTTCACCCTTTAACCCGGCAAAGCCTGAATTAATTATTTTTTCGAATATCAGTTTCTTTCTAGTATATTGTTGATAGGATGCTATTTATGTAGGAAAAGCCTTTTTTTGTTGTAAAATTTCAATAATATTGTCAAAAATGCATGAATGAAAAATATTTGCACTATAACGAAGGAAACTAATATTTTAAACCTTTATTTATGGCACCATATGGTACCCGCTAGTCTTTCAAGGGTTAAGTATCCAGTTATTTTAATCTAATAACTTTAACATCCTAAAAATCAGTTTTTGGAGTGAATAATGGGATCTTTACTACATTTAATCAAATCTCCAAAATCCCAAGAATATGTTAATCATGGCTGTTTAAGAAATTATACGCGTAAACGAGAATTCTGCTTTTGAACTGAACACGAAAAATGGAAAAATACGGTTCAAGCATTTAGAGGACTAAAATTAAAGTTGTTTGATTCCATGAAATTCCTTCCATAACTTAAAGATGAGTAAAAGCACATTGCATCATTTAGAGTTATGCAGTCATTGTCAATTTGAGTTGTCAACTGATCAAGCCATAGACATGTGCTTGCAATGGACCAACTAAAAGCATGCATACAGTCAATTCTTGATTATCTGGCATTCAAGTATCCGGAAATCTGAATTAACCGGAAAAATTAGAAAATGAGGTTTTTCTATAAATTTTACAGCTGCACGCCAAAATTTAGCACATGCACGAGGGCGCAGGCCATTCCATTCACGCAGACAATTTAATTCTGGAATGCACACGGAGGGGCATAGGAGGGAGGTCCTCCGCACAAAGGGGCGTAGAAGGAAAAAAGCAATATGCAGTACAGTGACATTCACACATTTGTTTTATAGGGGGGTTCAAAAGCAAAAGTGAGAACCAAAGAAAAGAAAAAGGTCCTCACCTTTCGCCGAAAAACAAGACCTAAAAACGAAATAGACAACCAAAAAAAAAGGACAAGGGACAGAATCGGTAAAAAAAAAAAAGGCTATAATCTACCCCCACCCATTTTTCCTGTCACACTCAACTATCAGGACTTTTCAGGTAACCGGAAATCGGTGTTTCCCTAGCATGTTGGTTAGTTAAGCTTTTACTGTATATATTTTCCATGATTTATCAATAAATTACAAAAAGTATTTAAATGTCTACCATAATCGTTCATATCATCACCCTTAAACCTATTTTCTACACCACTACTGATTATTCTTTTACATATCCCTGCAGATACAAATACATTAACTGGAACCACTTATTAAATTCAGAATTAAAAATATTAAAGTTAATAAAAAGATTATAATTTTCATTTCTAATCTTAATTTAATAGCAGGAATAAAATGAAAAGGATACAAGACTGAAAAGATAAAACCACATTACAAGTTTCATTTCTAATCTTGATTTAATAGCAGAAAAAAGATGCAAGACTGAAAAGATAAAACCACTACAGTGCACAAGTGACATTGCAAAATACAGCAGCTCTTTTTTTAAATACATTATCACAGCTTGGTCGAAAACAAAACAAAACAATAGTAACATTGCAAAACAGGGCTAAACAAAACATTTAGTAACCTTGTTCTTCATTTTCTTAGGAATATTGGGCTTTGATTGGAAAATGTTAATAGAGTGAAAAGATTTTCAAAACATCAGGAACTATGAACACGAATCACGAAGACAACACAAAAATAATCTTTTTAGCTCTTTAAAGTCTCGAGAAAGATTAAAACTTTTTATTCTGAATAAAAGGAAATCTTTCACAACTACATGCCCAATCTGAATATCTTGGACAATTACCTGAATAAGTATAGCTCTAATTAAAAATGAAAACCTTCCAAACTGTTACGGATATCTTCCAATTACATGCTTATTATCAAGACGAGATCAATAGTGATTTATTTCTACCTTCAAAACAACTCAGTTACCAAGTGTAAGAATACGCAATATCAAACCTCTGAAACTTTCCCGAAACAACAATAATCTCCAACAAAATAACAAATCTCGGAGAATCTCTAAACACGAGGCCTCGTGAAATTTTCATTGTCTTGAGTTTGGCACAAACAGTACAACCATCTGCACAGAAAAATAGATGATTGAGGAATACTAAAAGAAACAATGTTACAGGACGCTAAATACAAAAAAATAACATTTATTAGAACAAAAAACACCAATTTAAATTGAATTGAAAATTGCACACAAATCAGTATTACATGGAAATGAGGCAAGATAGTTAATCAAAAATGCATAAAAAAAATTTATTCATCAATTGAAAAAAGGAAAAGTACTAATCACCTTTTGATTTTCCAATTTGTACAGTACGCACAAATATAAATCATCTCATACAAAAATAACACAGCTGCCATTAAATTGACCGAATTTTTTTTTACATCAAGATTTTTCTTCATTTCTACCTTTAAGTGTATGTGCCAGATTTTCAAAAATACACTTACAGTATTTAAGTAGACTTAATGATTTGACAAACACGATAAACTAAAAACAAAGCTGATAACTCCAATTTTAGAAACTTCATTCCTTTTACAGGAAATGATACTTTAATGACATTTACTCTATATTCAAAGGCTCATGCACACATAGACAAGTTGAAAAATCTCAATATAGAGAAAAGATATTGAGAATATGACCTTCCACACTTAGATGCTTAAGAAAATACTCATTCTTTTAAGAAGCCTTGTTTTTATTTGTCCACAAAAAATGAAGCAAAAATGGCTGCTAAATTAATCACCAATTGGGGGGGCCCCGCCCCCGTAGTTACACATTGAAAGCAAGAAAAGATGCCTGCTGTATCTGAAATTCGGACATGCTAGGATACTTTTCACCACACGAGAAACTGCAAAAATAGCTACTTGCATTCCAGACTATTTCGAGCAGTTTCATATAAAATAATTTATAATTTGGACGATATAATTTATCTTTAATATCTGAAGAAACAAAAAAAGGGAGGGTAAGACTACTGCATACAATCTAAATCAAATTATTTGAATTCACAATTTTTGTGGAAGCTTCTGCTATACACCAAGATTTTACATGTCAAGATAAACTTCGTTAATCATTTCAAATTTTACTCCAACGATGAGCCATTAAAATTGAAAGAGAACATTGATGAATGATCATTTATCATATGTTTTTATTAATTTATATACATAACTATTCACATTTTGAAAAAAAAATTATGAATTCAACTGAATTTATTTGTGCTTTTAAAACTAAATCAGTGCTATAATCAAAGGATAGTTTCGAGAGAATGTTCAACCATATAACACTCCACAGATTTACAGATAATTCATGATCATTAAAGAATAAAAATGAAACACCAGCCGTAAATATATCTCGCATATAGTAAAAAAAATTAGATAAAAATAGTTGTCTTTCTTCAAAAATAGCTCTGCCTTGAGTGTGCAGAAATTCATAAATTTAGCTTTACCTGACGATACCTCACATTTTCCTTTAAATTTGAAATGTTAAAAATAAATTTTAGATTTATACTAATACTCAAAAATCAAATCCTTATTTGACAAATTATCATTAAACCATCAAATGGCAAACTTCAATTTAAAAAATATATATACCATGCAACTGTTTTTATTACAATATTTCATATTTACACAAAATGTCGGACAATTACTTGAAAAGCTATTCAGCACACTTTCCTCAATAAACCTTCTCGAAAAATACCATCCTTTATCAATTTATTAAAATACAAAGGGAAGGAAGACAAAGCTAATCACATTTTGAAAAAAAAAAAAACATTTCACGCCATTATTTTGGAAATCCAATCAGAAATACGATTAAAATCATAAGAAATTTTTGCTAACAGAAGTTTCAGATTTTCATCTCGCAATTTTAATATTGAGAACTGTATAACAAATGGACGCTAAAATATTTACAGAGCGTATTCATTTGAGTCATGGACTGGAAACGCATTTGAGATGATCAACTGATAGCAACATTTCAGAAATTGGGTTCAAATTTTCAATTCAATAAATTTAGTTCATGAATATGATGTTAAGGATAAGGGATTATTTCCCACATAAGGACCCTTTAAAATTTGATAAAAACCATCATTGATATGAATAAATATGAACGTTAAAGACAGAGGAAGACTTACTCATTCAATAAAATTTTCTTACCACTTGAATTTCTTGGAAAGACAGGTAATAGAAAACAAAGTTAATAAAATTTAGTGGCAGTTAACACCAATTAAGTTCTTAAAATTTTAATGGATATCAGATTTCTGTGCTTAATTAAGTTTATACTTGAATTAAAATTGCTCTTTTTTTGAATAAAAACATCTTAGGTTTTGTTTGGGACTGGAACAATATAAGTATTCTAAAATTCATCCAATCAGTAAATTACAAAAAAAAAACATGGATATTTCAGTATAATTTTGCAAAATATACGAAATATTTTATTTACATGGATTGATAAATTGGTTTATCTTTACAATTAAAAACAAAGTAGCATAAGAATTGCATCAAGTTTTTTAAAAAGGATTATATTTCTCCAACGCATTGTTTTAAATATGTTCCAACACAATTAAAAATATTTTTCTTATTACACAGTTCACACATGGAAATAAAAATAGAGATTTATGAGTTAAGATTTACTAGAAAGCATTCTTGTATATTCTTTTCAATAAAAATTAATGCATTGAAGACATCTGAATAAAAAAATCAAGAAGACTCATTCATCACTTTAAATTGAAAATGGATTTTAATCTCAAAGCATGAAACACTTTCCAAATAATGCAAAATTTAAATAATTAAAAAGACAGACAAGACTGAATAAAGAATAAAAAAAGTTAATTCTATTAGTTAACAGGTGGGTTAGAAGTTTAAATTTTATCATCTTTTAACATGGATCTAGAACAAAACATTCTCTAATTGGGAAAAAAGCATACATATTTTCAAAGATTCACAAAGGCTAAATTTTAAAAAATATAATACTAGTAGATATTTAACGAAAAAGATTTATAATTATCTCCCCAAAAAAGAGTTTTAATTAACGTAAAACAATCGTCTTTTGAAAATGAAAATTCAGTAATTCCTTTATATGTGAATAAAAAATTTAACCTGGAGACTTATTTGTGAATTTGCATTTTAACTGCAAAATATATAAATAAACTGCAAAAGATATAATACTGCAAAGTTAGATTTTAAAAAAAAGGGCAAAACTTTTGCTCTCACTTTTTGATTTTTGCAGCACTTTAAACCACCTTCAGTGTTAGTTATTTTGGTAAGATTATACAAATTCAAACTTTCAGTGTATGGAATGATTTTTATATAAATAAAAAACAGCCTCGCTGTCGGAGAAAGTCTAAAACTATTATGTTACAAACATTTTCTGCAATACAAGAAAGGCTTCATACATGATAAAAGGTATCTGTGTTTAAACTGGTTAAAATGAGCATGGCCACAGGCACAGATGAAATGACGAACTCCAGTCATTTACAATATAAGTCACACACCAGTGTCACATTGATGAGAAAGAAGTACAAAGTAGTCAAAAGTTCACAATGATTCCTTTACAGTAACTTTAGAATAAATATGCAAAGACTGGACACAATAAAAAATATAAAAAAACAAACAAAGGATAAATGATGCAAACATCTTATAATACAATTCCTCCCAAAACATCTGCTTCAGGATTTAGTTTTTATTTACATTAATTTTTACAGCAGCTCTATTGTCTAATACAGCTGCATTCTTTTAACCTTCTAAATTTTAATGACATAATACTTCATAGTGTTTCGTTTTAAATATTGCAAGAAAATTAAGAAAAATACCGAAGCACAAGTTCATTTTTTCCTTGTTTATTCTTAACTTTTTAATTCATAATGATCCTTTAAACAGTGAGCAACTGTTTCAAACTATACATATCTAAAAACTTTGTTATTTACTTGAAAACTGCAAATTATAGAAATGTCATTAATAGATAGAAGGTTAATGGTATAAAATTAAGAACAAGAAAACAATTTACCATGCTTTTTTAAAAAATGAAGGTTTTTAAAAAAAGCAAACATGAAGTATCAGCGGTACGATCAAGAATTTTCTCTAAACTTTTCTTACTTAAAAATTGCAGTTCGGGTGAAATTCCTCAGTACATGCTTACGAATATATTAATAGTTTGTACATAAAAACGGATCACAATTTACACAAAGTGATTCAAAAATAAGCTTTTTTTTCCAGGCCAATGAAATATTTCAGTTAATTTTATACAATATCAGAGAAATCATCTTTTCATTATAAAATTGATTATACTGGAAGGTTTTCTCTTTTTCAAATATATATCAAGCTGCTCAGTTTAGTCATCTTTTTCTCTACTGCTTGAAGCATGGGCTGCTTCACCATTGGAAATCGCACCATCATCATAGATTCTATTGGTCTTCACATTTCTGAAATGGAATTTTTCAAAAGGTAAGTCAAAGGAAGATCCAATTTTATGAAAAAAATTTATCAATATCTTAATTTTTTGGCAGTTTTTATAAGCCAAAGTCATGCATTAAATTACCACATTTTTAATTTCTAGATTAAACCTTTCACTCCTAACATCAGCCATGGCCGGCATCCACAAAGCAACGAGCAGAGACGAATGTTGGTTATAGCCAACAAGCACGATGCGACTCGCATGGTCGAGCGCAGTCATTCATTCGAAAATAATTAATATTTATATTATACAATATATACAGGGTGTCCACACTTATCATGGTCCAATAGCTAATTTCTAAACTGTTAGAGATAGACATATAGTACCAACTGGAAAAATGTTTTAAATGAAGAGAAGAATTATAATATATGCTCTTTGAGTGAATAAATATACTCCTGAAAAAGTTACGAATTCTAACTTTTTATACGATCCCCGGTCCTATCAGTCATATTTAGTAAAATATTCTTGACACTCTAATATTTTAAACAAAAAAAGTCCTACTCTTTTGCAAATAAAACTGACCGAGTTATGGAGCTTTGAATATCGCTGACTTAGACCACTTTACACCATTTCAATAGCCATCTTGAAGACGATCCACCAATCAATGCACAGCACTTGCTTGATGAGGCCGCTGATTGGTTAAAAATAATGAAATTCGAAGCTACAGAACTTGCTCAATTTTTAATCGCAGAAGAATGGGACTTTTTTTATTTAAAATGTTAAGAGTGTCAAGAATATTTTACTAAATATGGCTGATAGGACCGGGGGACAATATAAAAAGTTAGAATTCGTGTTTTTTTATATATACTTAGCAACTCAAAAAACATATTATAATTCTTCCCTTCATTTAAAGCATTTTTCTCAATTGGAACTACATATCTCTAATGGTTTAGAAATTAGCTATTGGACCACGACAAGTGTGGATACCCTGTATTATCTTTTCATTATAATAATTATCCTGTAGAAATTATCAATATATTGTTTTAAAGAAAGGTATCTTTCCTCCACGAGCACGTCAAGGTGGTGTTGCCCAGATGCTATCCACTCACAGAGTGCACACATTTGGCACAGAGTCCAGTGCTACAGCAGAGTGAACTGCTGTAGCGAAAGGGTCAAATTGAAATCATCCACTGCAGATATTATTCAGAACAAAATTATGCAGATCACTTCTAAATATCAAACATTCTATAGGCTCACAAAGACACCAAAATGACACGCTAAAACAGAAAAACAGAAAAAACAAATACAGAATACATAATCTAATTCAGTGATTCTTATAATTATGACTCTTGACCCCCCCGGCAGGGTCACAGGGAAAAAGATTAGTCTCAAAATTTCTCAAAAAAACATTCACTCCCTCCATATTTTTTGGCATCACAGTTTTTTTCTACTTTTAGCAGAAATAGGTTCACAAAAGACTTTCAGCCAAAATTGGGTTGTTACACAAAAAGAACCTAATTGAATAAAGAATATTCCACCATCAAATGACTAACACTGACCGGGGTTAATTTATTCTCTTTTATTTGTCATGCAATATAATCTGAACATATCATGCAGAAATAAAAATTCATACAACCGTAACGAAGCATAGCATCAAATAAAGCTACAAGACTGCTTATTGCCACACTGAACTTCAGGCCAAAAAAGGACCAAATTGTTAACTTTTTACTATGAAACAAGATAAAATTTTCACTCAACTAAACTATATAGATTTTAGACTGGAACTTCAAAGCAGCGCATTTTTTTCAAAAATTAACCAATAAACATTTATTGTGTTTTTCTCATCTATCTCTCCATAATATTTAACATTTCCACTAAAAGACTGCTGTAAGAGTATCTTTCAGGATCGGCATCTTTACACCAAGGCAGGGCTTCAAAAATCAGAAATGTGCAGGCTCATTATTTGCGGCAAACAAATAAGGTAAGTTTTCCTTTAATACCATGTCAATGCCGCATATTTCACATCTACAACCCACAATGCAATTCTCAGTTGCTGCCATCAACATCATGAAGATACGATACTGATTTCCCCTTTACAAATAGTAAGCAAAATACTGAACATAAGAATGCAAACACATAAATTTATAGTACAGTCAAACGTCGCAAATCCGGACCTTTTTCATTCCGTAACTTCTCCCCCCCCCCACAAAATATATATAAATATATATATCCTAACTTTTATCTACCATATTGGCGCCCAGAGTCAGCAGAAACTGGTCGTAACCATGTGGGGAGGGAAGGGATTTAACCACATGTACAACGATGTGCGACGAAGGTATTGCAGGGGGGATTGTAATCCTAATGTTAGGATCTCAAAAATCAAGTCAATAGAACAAGAAAGTGCCGAAGATGACGCCTTTGAAGTACTGCATTGCGACGATAAAGCTTCGACAGAGTGTCAGCTCACCGATGCCGAAATATGCAGTATGGTGTTGATGAACTCCCGAACTCCAGTATCCGACAGCGAAGGAGGAACACAAGCGGAAGATAAAATACCAATTGACAGTTTAGTGGAAGTGTTAACATCGCAATAAAAGGACTTGAGCAAAGGGACTTTAGTTCGGAGTCGGACATAATGCCGATACATAAAATAAAAGAGAAGTTACTTAATCAAAAACCGAAACTAATGAAGCAACTCACTTTAAATTAAATGTTTTGTAAAAATGTTAAAATTAATAAGAAATAATATTAATTATGTTTATAAATCAAAGAAAACAAGTAATAACTAAGTTTTTTTAAAAATTTAAATGAATTCTGTGTTTTATTATGTTAAATTCCTTTCTTAATAATGAAATGAACTAAGATCCGAAATTATCTAAAATCCGGAATTGCCGAAGTCCCGATGATTCCAGATTTGCGACGTTCGACTGTAATATAATTGTATATTTATTGTATATTAATTATTAATGCAAGAATTAAAAAGCAATAAGCATGGTATTTATATACAGGGTATTTTAAAACTCATTGTAATTACCGTAGGGAGGTGATAGAACACTACTAGACAAGCTATACTATGCATGCTCAGAACTTAACACTTGAGCAGAGGTTCCCTACCTGCGGTACGCGTACCCCTGGGGGTAAGCGAACTCAAAGTCTGTAATGACGGGCACAAGAACACAAAGGATTAAAAAAGCTATAGAATTTTGTTTCTTGTAGAAAAGGCATTTTTGACTTGTTGTATAGTATATTAAGAATAAATATTGCAATAAGCTTGACAAAGCTCCAGGCATGACATATCTGCCTTCATTTGAACCCAATTTCATATAACTCAGCTCCATGAGACATATTCAAGAATCAGATTGAAATTCCCTTCCACTTGAAAAGATAATTATTACAAAGTGTAAATTTTAGCTATCCTTACAAGTTAACAAGAAATTATAGAATACAGGTTTAATTTTTTTGGCTTTGAGCTGATACTACTATAAAAAGCTCACCTAACCACCAGCATTATTTCATTGTTAGAGAACCTAAATTTCAGTAATTTTAAATTTAAAAGAGTAGCTGCCGTTCTAATTTCAAATTTAATAGCTCTAAAATTGTGAAATGAAATTTTCTATCGATTGATATAAAATTTATCTCACTATGATCAATAGTTCCCAAGAAATTTTCAATTATATTAATCATATATTTCAAATCAATTTCCGTTTTTTAATAGAAAGTAGTACATCCCTCGTCAGTGTATATCATGACCGTGATATAGTTTGGATGCCACAATTCATCTGATTAGTTATTGCAATCACGATGATATAATTTGATATTTTTTAGCAACATTCGACAAGCAGCGAAGTGCTTTATTTTGATTAGAATTTCAAAAAAGAATTCCTTTGAAATTTTAACTTTTGACTTACGTTGTACAAGCTGAGAATTTCATGGTTATTGAATTATAATAAAATTGTTAAAGAACGAAAAATACTTCACAGTGAATGTTGTTTACCAAGAGGCTTTTTGAATAAAGAAATGTGTAAATTTTTAAAAAATATTTCCTGTCATAAAACATATGTTTATTTTATTTGTTTTCAATCAATGTTCAACATTTCTCTTGCATATATATCAATTTAAACACGTCGAATTTGACTGGAAATCTCTCGAATGAAGAGACAAGTTGCACCCGTCATACCATGAAAGGTTATTTTCTAGTTGAATAATAATAATGCCCAATTACTCTTAAACCATGCGTTTCAATCAGTGGAAATGAAAAATCAAAGAATAGCTAAAGTGTCCACTACCTACTTAAATGTAGCATTTTAAAAGAACAAGAACACCGAGTTAGATAAACAAGTATTACTCTGTTACTTAATGAAATTCATGTAGTAAATCAAACTGTCAAACGTACCCATTTTGGATACCATTTTCACTTGAATGGTTTATTGCATAAAGTAGCTTTTGTTCTACATCATACTCCCTGGTATCATCGACTTCCTTCACTTGGCCAGTTGCAACACGATATAGAAATTGTAGGATGAACTACAAAAACAAAAATGCGATGCTAATGGTTAAAAAACTCTAGAAAGCATTTTAAATTATAAAAACTAAAACTACATACATTCAAGGTGTTAAAAAAAAAAGAGAGAGAGAGAGAGAGAGAATTAAATTATTAATTCAAGCATTAAAAAAGCTCCGAAAGAACAGATACCATACAATTTTAAACAAACAAATTGAATTTTCACCAAAAAAATTCTTGTGAATAATCTTTCATAATTATGATACATGCTTTTTAAATTTCATATTTCGCTGCAATGGAATGGCTAAACTTACAAATAAGCATATTTATTGAAATTCTTTAATACTAGATTTAAAAAAATTATAAAATTCCTCAAGGCTTAAATGATTATTTAATAAACCAAAAAAGACAGATAACACATGTGAGAATACAATTTACAAAGAAAAACAAGAACAGTTGAAATTCATTAGCTCACTTTTTTTTTATATGTAAGGAAATGTTTTACAAAAATGAGATCCAACAAGGCTAAAATCTACAAAGCTTAAATATCACACCAATTTAAAACTTTTCAAATAATAACAGAAATTTATTATAATTTATTCAACATTAAAAGGCATTATTATTGGGGATTTTTTTTCATTGCATTGAAAAAAAATTTGGTACCTTGATATGGGACCCAAGATTTACAATTTTTAGCAAAAACAAGGTTAACGTTAAGAGTTAAACATGCATAAAGCGGTACACTGAAAAACAATAGTTCATTCGTTAAACTGATTACAAAATCAATCGCACTCCTTTGGGTTTGATTTTCACTGGCACAAGATCCTCGGATGGGACAAACTGCAGTGAAAACTAAGAATGTATATTGTGAATGTATGTGCTTGAATGTACTGTTAATTAAGTAAAAATGGCAGGATGAATAATCTGACAACACAAAGATACTAAGACATGAAATTGAACCAGCGGGAGTGGTCTCCCCTAAACTTTCTTGTATACTTGTCTGAAAAGGTGCTGTTTCCCCTCCCCCCGCGTGGATAAAAAAATTTGAACCTATTGTAACCCAGGATCCAATGACTATCAGAAAATATTTAGGTAAAGAATCAAATTCGAAGAGATGCGTTCTGATTAAATGAATACCGATTTCTACTCTTTCTTCGCTCAAGGACAATCCTTCCGCATGCACAGATTGCTACCAAGTACGCATGAGCATGGAGAATCGGATGAAAAACAAAAAGCGCCAAGCAGGAGTCAATAAATATTGTGCACAGAAGATTGCGTCCAATACGCATGCGTGTAGAGGTAGCGTGCGCGTTGGAGATGCGCTTATACAGACCGACAGACAGTCAACATTTTGACGGATTTGGCCAAGAAGTTTATACCGACCTACATTCATGACGATAAAACTGTGTACGAAATTTTATCCTTCTAGCTATTCAAGTTTTTGAATTATAGCATTTGCATGACCGCGGACATACAGACAGACGGACTTCCCGCTGACCGATTTTGTCCAAAATTTGATAGAAACCTACAAATTATGTTTAAAGACTACATACCAAATTTAATTCCTTTATCTCTAATAGTTTCTGAGTTATCGTGTTCACAGACGCAGACAGACATAATTCCAAAATTGTGTTTTTCGGACTCAGGGAGGTCTAAAACGTGGAGATTCGTCAAAATCTCGAATTCGAATTTTTGACGATTACAATACTTTCTCTTTGTATATGAGAAAGTAAAAATGAGGAAAAAGTTTGAAGGTTTGAAATTTATTTTAGCAAGAAATTATATTTCAACACCTGCAAGCAGTGAATGAACCTGTATACAGTGAATATTTTCTGAAGCTGGTAATATATATATGAAACTAATCGGAACCAACTTCTTCCTGGAAATACTAAAAAATTATTGTTCTTGCATCATAATTTCATGCTTTACAATGGTAAATGATATGCAACATTAAATACACTTATGTACTATGCAACTTAAAATTGAGTAAATGTTAGGATTAGAACTCCCCGAATCTGAAAACACATTTTGAGTTGGTTGTGTTGGGCTTCATGGCGCAAGAGCCAAACACATTTTTGGAATTATATCCGTTGTGCTGTCAGTGAACACAATAACTCAAAAACGGATTGAGCTAGAGATGAAATTTAGTATGCGGTCCCAACACCAAATTCATAGATTTCCATCATATTTTGGATGAAATCAGTCTGTCTGTATCTCCATATGCAAGAAAACATAACTCAAAAATGCAAAAAGCAAGACATAAAAAATTGGTATTAGTTTTATCTTCATAACTGTAGAAGTGCATCAAATTTTGAACTAAATCCATCAATGGTATTACCGCCTGTCAATGTGTGTATGTGAATGCAAGAACTCAAAAACTTGCTATTATGGAATTTGGTATGCAGTCTTGGGATCAAAATTACATATCTGTATCAAATTTCAGGCCCAATCAGTTGGATTGGAAGGCCTTTAAAATGTATATTTGGTTTTCTTCCTTATACTATGAAACAAATCGCACCATATTACTTTACTGACATGAGAGTCGGGGAGGGGGCGAGACACTCCTGCTTGCCAGCTCCCTCCGCACATTTTGGGATGCTTGGTTTAGTTTAGTTATATGAAAATCCCATTTTGAAGCAACTCGGGGCTATTCCGAGATGGACCTCGCAAGTTTGAATTGAGGCGAGATGACGAGGACATCATCCGAGCTGGCACGCCCTTCTACAAACTTCCACATCACATCAGCAGGAGGACATTTGACCCACAATGTCCGACTTAACATGCAATAGGCCTGTATACACAATGGATCTTCAATGGAGTCAGGTTTCGAACCTGGAATCCTACAGTCCCAAAGCCAAAAGCCTTACCACTGGTCCACCGAGGCCTACGTTCCAGTATGCAGATTCTTATATGGAGAATCAAAAAGAAGGTGCTATATTATGCAAGTATACAAGAAACATTCCTGCTGTCCCCCCCCCCTCAACACAAGGTGGTCTAAAATACTGAAATCCTAAGAAAGTTGAAGATTGTAATTCGTTCTTTATGTAAACTTTGCACGCAACAAAATGCATAAGATGTTAACTTACCAAAAACCAATAAATATTTAATAACTGAAGAAACCATAATAAACTATTCATGAGCAGGGCACAAGGAAGGACGAACTGCATCCTCTGAACCACCACTGTCGATGTGTGCAACACTCTCAGCGGGTACCAATAAAGACGACACACAAACCTGAAAATATTATAAAATAAGAACACAGTTTGTGAAAAAGAAATAACAGAACTAGATTCTAGTACAAAAAGGTGAAAATAAAAACATGTTTTTTTCAGGCAATATCTAATTGTCCACACAGAAAATGTAACGGTGCAAATGTTTGTGAAACAAATTTTCAAGTTTTTATAATTGCTAATAACAAATTGAGGTACTAAAAAGCATTTTCATCCCGTCAATATATTTAAATTATTCCTTAAAGTACTGTTCCTATTAGTTACTAATTTTTCAAAATCTTTTGTCAGCTTCAGAATTCTTAACTCATTTAAAATTCAATCTGTAATTTAGTTTAAGTTAATACCATAAAGCCAAACCTTTAACTAGAGCTATATGTATTAACTGAAATGGTTGCATTTTATTAAATGTATAACAGTTTAGCAACAATGCAATCAAATGAACGGTATTTATTAATTTCATTAAGAATTTGAAATTAATGCCAAAATCTTGCGTAAAAATGTCGGAATCACAGCTGCACTTTAAACTATCAACAATGGATTAAGAGTATACTTGGAAAGCATTTCTGTGTATTCTATAGATAACTTCAGTCAATTTACTTTCAGCTTTGCAGTAGTGCATATGCTACAGCTACAAGTGTAAACTATTGAATACTAATGATTCATGCAAAATTATCTTTAAAATGATTTGGTTATCAGAATTACGATACTTACAACTCCCAATTTTATATTTGTATTTGGCACAGTATAGAAGAAGTTGCGTACCGCTTGCATTCAGTAATGAAGGACCTAAAATCTGTCAGTAGAACGAATAAGGGCTAAAAGACAGCCACACTCAGAAAGAGGGCGCCAGTTCAATGTGTGCGGTGAGCAGCATTTATGTGCACATAAAATTTAACTCATTTTCATAATGTGCTATTTTCAATACCTTCCACAAATTAATAAATTTAATGTATATTCTAAGATTACAAATAAAAATTCTCTATTTAAGATTAATTATGAAATATTGCATTACAAAATACTCTAGGTCCATAAATTTTACAATATAGACAAAGAGAAGACTATATTATATATAAGTAATATTTAAAAAATTCTCCAAATGCTTAATATTTTCTTTGACATGAAATAGATTTTAACAATTGACTGAACCATCTTCAGATATTAATTCCTTCAGAGAAAAGTAAAAAGCATTAAAAATAATAAATACATTAGTATGAACAAAAAGAGTTTATATTAACAAAAATATTTTTCGAAACATTCTACAATATAGACTCCACATTTTTGTGGCAAATAAAATAAGCAAATTTTAAATAATATATGACAAGAATGCCTGATATCTTCTAAAATTTAACTAATTTACATGAAATAATATGCCACTTTATCGGTATCTTCTTTAATACATATAGACACAAGAAGAAATTAAGAAACTTGCATAGTTTTTACTTTGAACAAAGAAATTAATAAAAACAGATTTTTTTCAACTAAATAATCTAAAAATATTTAATGCATTTTCAATCTGCATTTTTTAAATATATCCTTAGAATCTTATGATGAAACATAAAAGCAATTTCTAATTGTAATATGTTAAATTAATTTAATTTTAAAAAAATAAACTTAAGAATGAAGACATTAAAAATATCACATCTGTATGAAAGATCGCAATCAAAAATTCAACGAAACAAAAATAAGATATTTCAGCTCTCAAATAATCCAATAACAAATTTACTATGCATAATCAAACAGATTATTTTATTCCCTCATTTAATATTAATAAGACAGATTCTAAAACTTTAGATTATATTAGACGAACAAAAATAAACAATAATTTATTGCATTAACTACATCAGCATTTGCCTTATTTGTTTAAAGCGATCATAAAAATTACTTGATTGTGCATTAAACTTCTACTAAAGATCACAATACTGATATTCAAAATAAAGTTCTGAAGATGAATTTTATAATTATAACAGACAAAAAAGCTGTTTTTCTATATTTCTTGAACACCAAATATAAGGGTATAAACTACAGAGCCTATGCAGAATAGATCTTTTAATTTATGCGAGTAAAAAACCCAACCAATCCTTACTATAAGGCTGATCATTCACAACCGCTCCATGTCATGCAAATTTGACTGATCCAAGGCAAAACCGATCATCAAAATGAAAAACAGGTTACAACTGGAACAGAAGGTTGGATATTCAAACTGTCACGTCCCATTTGGACCATAAATGTAGGAGTAGGTACATCATGTGGGAGGGGAGACTTGGGGGTCACCAAGGAAATAGGAGAAGGCAGGGCGTGGATGGATTTAATGGCATTGAGCAGCCTAGATGAGCACCAAACAACCTGCCTAAATGGATAGGCTAAAGAATAGGATATCAAGGAGTGCCACCACACCATTTGTGTGGTATGGAGGCATTCCTCGATATTCTAAGCATTGTGATTTTTGTAACAAATAAAAATACATCTGCTTGTGGAATTATTATTCCCAAGAGAGTTATTAAAATATTTTAAGAAAAGAAATTAATTCGATTAAAAAAAATTGTTTGGCCATAAACGAAATTAATTTTAAAAAATCGTTTGGCATCAATTCTTTTCTATAAGTTATAAAAATAGATTCGTAATGCCATATTTGCCTTCAGCTAACATTGCCTAGCAATGGAGAAGAAATGTTATTAAGATGGAATTAGAAGCCAGTGAATGTAATGTGTGTGATGTACATGTTTGTGTAAAATGTCTGTTGTGGAAATCGTCAAATAAATCTTATTTTTGTAAAGAAGGCCCCACAATTCTTCATGCTATACTGTATACAGTACATTCATAGATAATTCATGAATGAAGTTCGTAGATAGTTTATGTTCATAGAAGCGATATTATAAGTGGCATAGAGCATTCACGAATGACTGGCTTAAAAGTATAAATTACAAGTAACTTAAAGTTCCTTTATAACCTTCTTTAAGCAATGTTTTAATCTTTCAAACACCTAATTATTTTGATCTTATAGCTTTCAGGTTAGAAAAATTAGCTTTCACAGTGAATTAAACAGGCTTTTTTTTATATATATTTAATCATACTTCTGAAATCTTCAGAATATTTTTACCTATGAATGGTGATTAAGTAAATATACAAATAAATATAAATCATCTGCTTTTGAACTGAACATGAAGAACAGGAAAAGCTGGTTCAATCGCTCAGAGCATTAATAATGGTATGCCCAAAACAATCCACATCTTTTTGCAAAATTTTATTTAAAAAATATGAAAGAATGAAAAATTTTATATGCAACCAAATATTAAATAAATATGAAAAGCATTTACACTACTTAAAAATACACACAGGCCCAGTTTTCAGTTTCCAAATATAACAATTTTCTGATTAATAAAAGAAAATGTCTTGAATTTTACATGTAAAACACTTTGAAGTATCAAATACAAAATTCTAAAATTTATTAAACCATGAAAGTCAAAGTACATTCAATTCTTCCTATACATTTATTAACGACTGTCATGAAAAATAAAATGAATCACTTTGATGCCATTACGGTATTTTAAATGCCTCGCTGTTAACATGCTCGAATTAAAAAATGCTTCAAATATACCCATGGAGATTTGTATACTAGATATAACTGTGATTGTGCAAATCCACAAAGTTTTAACTAGAGATAAAGTGAATAAGCTAATTTCAATGTCTAAAATAGCTCCATCTGGAATTTTATGGGAAGATGTTGTATACTATTTATTAAGATAATCAGAATAATATGTTTTATTGCTGTCCAATCTTATAATCAAAATGATTGAATTTGTAAACTCAAAACTGCAGATAAAATAACTCAAGTTATGAAATCTTAGAACAAATTTAATAGCAAAGCTATAATGTATAAATATTTTAGAAGATTTTACACCAATCTGATTATATTATATATATATATTGTAAATGCCTTTTATTAATATAATTTTCATTTTCTAAAAAAAGTTTCTAAATATGACTTGATTTTTAATATTTTGTTACCCATAATTTTTAAAATTAAACTACCTTAAACTCATGCCAGATTCTGGAAATATAAGGTAGTAAAGGTAAAACTTTATTTTGCAAGAAATGTTTAGTTCAAAGTATTTCAGCAAAATTTAAAGCCAAGTGCTTTTATTGATTTTTAAAATGTGCCTCGAGGGTGGTGCCTTAGCCAAAACATGATAAAATAAGAATACAGACTAAATTATCAAAATATATCCAGTGAAAGCTACGCTTTACCTTTCTTCGTTGTAACCTTTGATAAAAAAAAAAGAACTCTCGAAAATTACATTTTGAAGCTTTGTGCACCACTTAGAATCATCTTGCACAATTTGTCCACAATATTTAATCCAAATTATCAGTTTGCTCCAAGGCAAAATCAAAAGCAGTAGAGAATAGCAGACATGACACAGGCTCGGAACAAAAAAAGCTGAACTTTATTAATAATGAATCGTTCCAAATATAAACACCAAGAAGTGAAATAAGTATGATTAAATTTAACAATAAAATGAATAAATGTATGCAAAAATGCTTGAGATATTAAAAATAACGTAAAATTATTATATAAAAAAATTAATGGATGAAAAAAATGAATTGCTTAGAAAGATTTGTTAAAATATAAACTATGGTAAAAATTATCACTAAAAAATATGGGCATGTAAAAACATTTATTTATACATTATCTTTAATCCTTTTTTTTTTAATTATTTTTTGAACTAACAGTTCAAGCTTTCTTTTATGTTTCAGTCTGCTATTTTCCTCCATTTTAATTTTTATTTATTGCTCTATTTCTTTGATGGGGCTTTTCTTTATTTTTTCATTCATTGCTATTTTCTTACTATTGCCTTCTGGTAGCATTTGCTTGATGACCTTAAACTTTTACACATGTAACTTAATAGCATCATGCAAAAAAATCTTTTTTTTTCTAAAATACTCAACAGCAGAGTGCTCTTTGCTCATCATTTTATATTTAACACTCTGAATTGAAGAATATGCTTCAATATGCATTCTTCCTTATCTTTTATCTATCATATCCAATATTATGTTGAATGTGCACACGGCGCACAGTTTTTGTTTGTGTGCCACTCGCATCTTTTGCGCACTCAACCCCCTTCCAAAACATTAACAAAAATTTTAATACAGATTTGCACCCATCCGAAGAATGTTAAAATTCGATGCCAAAAAAGCCGAAATTCACGGAAATGTGTCATGTCTGTAATAGCCTTATCCAGACCTGCCAACCTCCAGATATGAAAAGGAGGGGGCAATTTCAATTATACATACACAATCACAAATGCGCAGCAGGACCAACATTTACTTTATTTAACTCGTGTACAAATAAGGGGAAGGAGGGGCTAATGAGACAATATTTTATTTTGGATTTTTCTCAAAATTTTATTTTTTTACAAAATAAATGAAGATTTATTTTTCAAAATTACTTAGATGGGTTTTTAAAATAATATGATCAGTTTCTTAAAAGACTGATTTCTTCTTTTTTACCCCTCACTCTTACATACATATTATATCTAGAAAGTATTACCAATATAAATTATTGACTTACCTATGTACTTTTTTTCTATTTCAGAGCTTTAATTTATGGATTTACATTTCTTCATATATATACTACTTGATTATAGTTTTTTCATATTTACAGTCGAGTTCTACTTACAAATAAGTCCTATTTACAAATTACATGATAATATACTTTTACTCCTTTAAAGAAGTTGCAGATTTTGACCTCTTAAAAAAATTGAACATCATATTCTCTTTTAAAACAAGGCTCTTGTATTCTTGAATTCCCAGTCAACAAATTTCCCAAAGTCTGATTTGAAAGTGAGAATCTAAATTTTGTATGTGTCTTAGTAACTAAGCTAAAAATGTTTTGCCATGCGATATGCTTACAAATGTCATACTTGCCTCTGGAAGCAATTGAAAAATCACACGTGCAAATGGCACAAAATGCATACGATTTATCTTTTTTCAACGCGATAATAAACGAATATTCCTCGGAATAGGGCTTGGTAAATACAGTCTGGAATTTCTTTTTAGATTATTTTGAAGACATCAGATCTGGAGTGATGGAAAAAGAAATGCATGCACAAAAAAAAATTTAAAAAATATTTCAATGATAATCCTAACACAACATGACAAAATCAGCAGAAGAGATGAACAAATTCTCCCTGTTTCCTCCCTAGTGCACTCAACAGTCAAAGCAGCGTGTGCACCGAAAACACATGGTGATAGTCACTATTCAACAAGCCTGGTATGATACCACGAAGAATCCATAGCAGAAAGAAGTCACGCATTCGAAATTTAAAGAGTGTGGTCACAGAAAGTGCTGGGTTTTTCTTTCGCCACTCTTTTACTGTTTTTTTTATTATTTTGTTCCAATTTCTCAAAAATACTAAAAGGCAGGAGGAAAATGGTGAGAATTTGGAGGCGGAAGAAATTGTTAAAAAGCGGGAGAGTTGGTAGGTCTGCTTATCTGAATCCATGACTATTAAATTTCAAATTCTGAACAACGTTCCGGTTTTCTAGAGCTAAATGAAAAACATCTGCTGCACATAAAAAAAAATATCACAAAAACGAAGAGTATGTTATTTTTAAACAGCATGGATTATTCAATATTATCCATAACTTTAACAAAACATATGCTAAGATTAATGATCAAAACTTGGTGTTTTTTTTTCAGTCCGAATTCAACTTAATAAAATTTCTACAGATAATTAGACTGTTTTCAAAACAAAAACACTTAATAAAATCAAATCAATAAGCACTTACCATGCAACGGTGAAACAAAAGAATGTAATATTAGCAAATATTTCATGCCTCCGCACTTCCCTTCCTTTTTGTATTTTAAAATAAACATTAAGCTTGGTGAATTCCAGGAAAATATCACAAAGATCATGTGTAAACAGCACAAGAGAACCAATATTATGATATCTGGGGAGAAAAAAGGAATCTGAGTAAACAGATCTGTTAACAAGAATAAAATGTTATGCAATTTGCTTACACACTAAAATATCAAACAAATGATACTCTAAAAAAATGCAGATGTTTTTTTTTTTTTTTTGAAGATAAGGCATTATAGAATATATAACTTTATAAGCAACTATAATTTAATCAGATTTCTAAGATTTCTACTATCTATCACAAAAAGTAAATGAATCGTACAATGATTAAATAAAATTTAACTTCTGGATAAATACAAGATTTTAAACTTTTATAGAAACAATTACCATGCCTTAACACAATATTTAAATAATGTACACAATCATTTTAGTCTCAAATATCTATTTCCATCAATACAAAGAAATAATTCTTATTTTTCAAATTGAATAAATACATAGAATTAACAAAATGAACATATTATCCTCCAAACATCCCCAGTATAAATATAGCTAGAGATCATTCTTGAGATTACAATGGAACTCGGACAACTAACAATATTTTAAGAAAAATGTATGTGTATGCAAAATGCACATATACACAAATAATATTTCTTTACTAAAAAAGTAACAAAATAAAAATATCACCATAAAACAATTATAGCTAATAATAGAGTCAAAAAGAGACTAAATATATTTTGATTTTTTATTATAAACTAATAATTATTCTGATACAACTTTAAAGAGGGTCTTTTGGCACACTCTTACCAATGTGAATCCACACATTTTACGAAAAGAAACAGAAAAAATTATATGAAAATTACAGTTTAAAAAATTTTCCCAGGTGAAAGATTTTATAAATTTTCATATGCATTAGATTTTGTGTCTAACATATTACATACTTATTAGTATTTCATCATGGTTTTTGTTATTTCATACAATAATAAGTCGAGGACCAGACGACTGACAGAAACCCAGGGTTCTTACGATTTTTTAAATTAAAAAGCAAGGAGTATTTAAGGAGTTTTCAAGGAATATTTTCAAAATTTTCAAGGAGTCAATATTTACGCATGAAAAAGGGTTCCATTTTTAAAGTACACAAAAATTATATTAGAGTATTTAAAACATTGTTAATAACTCAAATAAATATGGATATGTTTATTTCTTTTATAAGTTTTTACTAAACTGATTTATCCAAGAATACCATGTTAAATCTATTTATATGAAAGTAGAGTAGTGCCGCTTAGACACACAATTGTGTATAAAATTAAATAACTACCCCAAAAGTTCAAATAGTTCATTACATACTATGATTTACCCTTTTTCAAATAAAAACTATTTCCATTAATTTTTTAAAAATTTAAATTCTTAAATAATTTCCATGCCTCACTGTGCACCTTATGTAGTGCACAGTGATCCAGTATTTAAAATATAGAGGTGCAAAGAGAGACATGGATTTAAATATTAGAAACTGTTTATTGGCATTTTCATTGCTTATAAAATAATACATGAAGAAAATAAAATTAACAAAATTTCTTGATTATTAAAACTAATTTAGCTAAAACTGATAAATAGTATCTATTTTCCTTCAACTCCACCATTACAATATATGTTCTTTACAACAAACCATACATTGCAATTTAAAGAAATACCATTAATTTTTCGAAATAATCCAAGAGAAATAACATTCTCAATTTGTACCATTCTATTGTTTTGGTTATTACTGATTGGCACTTAAAACCAATTATTAAATTTTAGATAGTAGATGAGCATCAAATCATAGAAAGAGCAACGCAAAATACTGGGTAATTGATACGGCGGCGATTTAGAATCCTTTCTATCAGTGAAACATAATACACAATTAATAAAAGAAATGTTAAAAATTGAAAATCAAGGAGTTTATAAGGAGTAAAACCCAAATTCAAGGAGTTTTCATAGTGCTTGAAAATGAAAATCGTTTTCAAGGAGTTGTTAAGGAGTTTTCAAGGAGCGTATGAACCCCGAAGCCATTTTTGGTTTTCTTGTCTTAAACTTGCTGAAATTGAAACTAGTATATAAAAAACCCATCACCATTTCCAACAGAGAAAGAATATTCAACACATTACATTCACTTGATGGAAAACTTGGCACTTTTATAGAACAAATGTTTTAATAAAAAGCATAACTTAATTTTGAAAAGGAATGCAATTTAAACAGTTCTGTATGCAATCAATTTTTTTAAAAAAAAATTCTTTAATAAATATATCTAAAAGTACATACATTCAGCACAAGTCAAATTAACTTGAATAATAGCACAAATCCTATGCAACGACCTTATAAAAATATTCAGTTTACAAGATATCTTCTCTTTCTTTTTTTCTTCTTTTAAGATTGATTTCATGATCAATAAAGGCTACATAAATTCAAAATATTTGAAGACTGGGCAATTTTTAAATGTTTCGATTTACCATTATATGCAACAAAAGATTTGAAATTGGAACAAATTTTGCATTGTCTAAAATTAATCAAGGAATAATTACATTCAGAAAATATGTTCACTTCTAAATGCTCTTAACTTTTTTTAAAATAATGGATATGAAACGGGAGAATAGCACTGAAACTATATCCAGCTTCATAAAGTACATAGGTCAAATGATACCTGAAAGTTGTTTTAACTCTCCAAGCATCCAATTACTTGGATATTAATAACTTTCAGGTTAGAAAACTTATTTTAAGTGAATTGGTTCCTCATCCTATTACTGTTATTCTATTTCTTTATTATCAATAAGCTGTTTTGGGCAAATCCATGCGACTCATGTTAGCATTTGACAACTTTTTTTCAAAATTAAATTTGATATATATGAAAAAATATTGCATTTGATTTTAAAAAAAGGTTTTTTTTACAGACCTCTGAGATACAGTAAGAAACTAGGGATGTCAATAGTTTAAAATTTAATATGAACAAATGGTATCCAGACCCTAATTTAGCACTGTGACATTACAAAAAAAAAAAAGGGGAAATCAAGTTTTGCGGGTTATTGTAAACCTAGAATTGCTCCTCTTTCAGCACAGCAGAGTAAAAACGAAATATCTTATACAATGAATAACACTTCCAGGTTATGATGAACACAAAAATAACATTGTATTTTTTATTAATTATGTATAATAAACATTTTGAGTGTGGCTCACTTTACATGTTTTTCTGACTCATGTCACATGCCCCCACTTTAATCCTTGAAGTTAATAAAATATTGATTTAAAAACATTTCATTTTGTAGATTTTAATGAAACATTACTCAATTCAATGAATAGATATATTTAATTATACATTTTAGCAAATAAATAAATTAAAATTAATAAATAAAAATATGCAAATAAAACCAATAAAAATTATGCTTTATATATTTCAAAATAAATGACAATATTTTTATTGATAGAATTAGGATACAAATCTAAAAAACCCTCTCGAATTAATAGGAATTTGAGGTTTTAATTTCCGAATCAAATTCGATCAAGGATAAAATATTTTATCTTCCTTTTCAGGCCATTTCCAGTGTTAGCCTTTAGGTTGTATCGTAGTTATTTCAAATTCTCCATTGATGCAGTTGGTAATTTTTCTTGGGTACAATACACCATCATATTCAATTTCATACCAATAATCATGTTTAATATTGGATAATGGTTGAAGAGGTATTTTGTTATCAGAAGATAAAAATCCTTCAGGTTTTTTATTTTCAACTTTAATACAGTGGTATTTTTTGATACCTTGTAATAATGGCGAATTGTCCCAAACCTATTGCATATTAAGTGCTGAATTTCTTTCATTGATATTTGCTTCAGTAATTTCCTGAACATGAATGTTGGCTTCAGCCATTTTAGCAGCTTGTAGAAAATCTGCAGCATTAACTACTAAACATTTACATTTTTTCACTTGATTAAACACTTTTTTCAAACTTCCTCATTGTTGGTGCCATAATTATATTATATATATATATATATATATACAGTCAAACGTCGCAAATCCAGACCTTTTTCATTCTGTTCTTCACTTAGTCTTCAAATACAGTTTCCTTAATCTTAAACTGACACAACACCAAAGGCTAAGTGATCTTCAGTTTCTACAGTAGCAATAGTAATTCATGATCTACAAGTAGAATCAACATACATATAACATAAATGAACCTAACTTTTTGTATCTAACTATATCTCTGAAATCTTAAGAATACTTCATCCATGGATGTTTGAGAACATGCACACATATTAATATGAATTATATGCTTTTGGGGAAAAGTCATCTCCATTACTAGGACGATTGAATATAAAAAAATAAAAAAATTCAGAGAAAATTTTTAAGTTTAGACAAAAAAATTGGTACTTTTCCATTAGCCACGCGCAAGCGAAAAATCGCCAAATAATGCAGAATTCTGCCAAATTTTGGCGACAATTGCGCCCGCCAACTTGGCTCGCAATTGGCGACATTTGCGTCCGGCGACTTGGCTCGCATTTGTTTCACAATTGGCAGCATCATTTTAGCCGGGCGCAAGCGAAAAATCACCAAATAATGTAGAATTCTGCCAAATTTTGGCGACATTTGCACCCGCCGACTTAGCTCGTGATTGGCGACATTTGCGCCCGCCGACTTGGCTCGTGATTGGCGACATTTGCGCCCGGCTAACGGAAAAGTACCAAAAAATTATATTTATGGCAAAGAAAAACCTCTCTTTAAATTATAAGTGCATGAATTTTAAATGTGAGTCATTTCATATCACGATAAAAAAATTTACCATTTCTTCCATAAAACATCCTTACCTAAGAGAATAAGAAATGGAGATAAGCGTCACAGTTAAGATATGATGGATCATCATGACTGCGGAATCCTTTCTCCAGGTATCCAAAAACAGAGTAGCATATAAAGAATGAACATAAAACCCACACTGTGCCATATACATGATGTATAAATCTGCAGGGGGAGAATCTCTCATACTCCAATCTGAAAATAAAAGAAAAAAGATTTCTTGAAGAATTCTGAAGTTAACCAATAAATGAAAAATATTACTAACAAATTTCATATCAAAATTTAATTGAAAATTCGGTATAATGTAGTAGGCAATATATCTCTCCAGTTAGTCATTTCTTAGATGGTGTCACTGAAATGCTATATTTAAACATGAAAATACATATATCAGAATAAATAAATGGATTAATTTTAAAATAAATCTAAATAATTCCATTTATTTAGAAACACATTCAATTTTTAATTTGATTCAATTGCATTCCTCCCAATTTTACAAAACAAAGACAGCAAAGTGGCCATCAAAAGGGGCGTTTTTTATGAATTATTCAGTCACATACATAACGAACGTCACGCAGCATGGCCAAAAAAAGTCACTTTTATTAATGGACCTCCACCATGCTTCTGCAAGATATGGTTATCTCATCTAAGAAATAACTAACTAAATAGAGCAGTAGATCACCTACTACATATCACACTGAGAAAACTGGGAAGAATTTTTAAGAAGCTGATTTATAAAAAAAAATTGAATCAAACTCATTTTTACTGATTTGTTCTTACTGAAAATCCAAAACAAAAATTTTAAAATCTTAACAGTTATAGTAGGTAATACAGGATGCCTGGTCACTTTATGCATGTAATAAAATTTGGAAGATTTACCTTTCACTTTACATTTTTTAAAAAAAATTTTTATTAGCCAACTTCTTTAAAAATTAAATCCAATCATCTTTTTTAATAAAGTAAATATAAATAATAATAAAGTAATAATAAAGAAAACTTTGGGCAGTAAAAAAAAAGCACTAAATCTTGGAAAGGAACAAAATGTTTATGACATTATGACAAACTTTTCAAAAAGTACTTTTTTCATGTTTATTGACTACGAATTGATCAGAATGCTATAAATGATTAAAAACCTAAAATCCAGAATTATCTATAGTTAAAACAATGATTTGACTTCTTTTGAACTGCATGTTTAACTAGCATTTAATTATAACTAGGGGGTTACACCTCTTTTGTCACTCCGCTCCCCAACCCTCCAAAGAATCACATTGTGATTCTTTTGGGATCACTACGTGATCGCAGCTCGCTCCCCATGCAATTATGCATTTCTGCTAGCAATAGGAAATTATAATTACATTAATTACCGAAAGTAAATTTAAATTATCTGAAATTACATGAACCCCTAAAATTAATTTTTCATCAATTACTAAAATTGAAATCTTCTGGTAGCATAGAGATATGTATGTAAGTGTTAGAAATCTGAATGTTAATATATATAATTCTAAGATGTTTAAAAATCAAAAATTATTTACATCAATCAGAAATCAGTCATTTAAAACTTCTTTCCATACACAATTTACAATATCTTCAACAGTTTTATTTGGTCAAACTTCATTCCACCAAAATTTTAAACATATTCTACTTTCAATTAAATGTTGCTTAGAAAAGCTTCCCTGCATGTATTCACTCTTACTCCAATTATTATTTAGTCAAGAAAGATAACTTTTCTCTCTGGGCAGTTATTTATGTGTTAAAACTCCGAAAATTCAAGTTGTGAAGAGATGATATAACCCATTTTACAAAACTTTACCTAAAAAAGAACAATTTAAAGAGAAAGTGGTTTGAAACATGCTCATATTAACTATTCAAATTTGAAACCATAATAATTCTGCATTTTTAGCTTTTTAAAATTGCTACGATCCTAAGGTTTTTCATGTTTTGTTGCTCAGGAAGCTTCCTCACATGTATACACTCACTCCAGTTACAATTTAGTCAAGAAAGGTACAACAGTTTTCTCCGATTTTCATTTTTCTCTTTCTCTTCACCTATGGTCTTTAAACAATTGAAAGATGAAATAGCTCATTCCTCAACCTTGTAACTAAAAACGACACATTAAGGAGACATTCATTCATTTGTCTAATAGAAATTGCAAGACTTAAACTTCTTCCGTTCAAACTATTTAACTAAAAAAAAAAATTGGTCTCCGACTTTCTGCCAATGTAAATAAACCAAACTTACGAGCTGTTGCCAAACAGCGATTAAGAAATTCGACAACTAACTACTTCTTTGTTGCCACATAAGAGAATTATATATATAGATTATATAACGATAGTTTACCAACTATAATACAAAAATCAATACTATTGTAATGTTGGAAGAATAAAATTCAAGTTTAGTCAGGATTTTAAATCTGGATTCGACTATTCAAAAATCACTGAGCTTCTCTGTTGCCACATAATTATATATATAGATTATATAACGATAGTTTACCAACTATAATACAGAAATCAATACTATTGTAATGTCGGAAGAATAAAATTCGAGTTTTGTCAGGATTTTAAATCTGTATTCAACTATTCAAAAATCACTGAGCTAGCATAATTATCAAGGTAATATGCAACATTTATGCCATGGCAGAATCATAAATTTTAAAATCTTTTCAGACTGAGAATTTTCACTATTATATACACAATTGTGGACTGACAGCTTGTATTTATCAAAAATACTTAAAAAAGGAAAGACAACTTGTTCAAGTGAAATAGCCTTTTTATATTTCATAGAAGGCAAAATCTTGAGACTCTCTTTGTAATGTTGATCTTTTAAAAACGTTTTATATGAAAGCATATAACCAAATACTTAAATCTTAAAAGACGAGTTATTTGTTGAAATTCAAAATTTAATTTTAGAAACATTGAATACTACACATACATTTCTAATAATGAGAAATAATTGATTTTAATATTTAAATACGTGCAAGACAAAAACAATAGATTTGGAAAAAAAACCAATAAGGTAAGACAAATGTATCAACTTACTTTCCCAAACAGTACTGGGTTTTTGGAAGAACTTGTAGTTACCACTCAAAACAACAACATATAATGTATAACTCCAGGCACAAAGGTAGTACGTAAACTTCCAGGCACTTTCGGGCATCTTCGCTTGGTTTGTTGGTGTAAGAGCATAATGACGAGCTAAAGGCTAAACCAAAAAAAAATCATATTTCAAACACATACATTTTATAACAACTGATTCAAATTGTCCGAAATTTTAAAAAGGCACATTGGTAATCTTAATAAGAATGTTATCTTTTTAAATTTGTACATCAGAGGTAAACTATCTTAACGAACAATTTTAACATTCCAGAATACAATGCACAATTTATTGTTTTGAGAGTGTTTAAAGTTATCTTTTGTTCTTTTTGACCTACAGCAACAATACTTTGTCCATCTGAAGATACGACCAGGATCATTTAAATATAGTAAAAGCTTAAATAACCGGCATGCTCGGGAAACGCCGACTTCTGGATGCCTGAAAAGTCCGGATAGTTGAGTGTGACGAGAAAATGGGGGGTAGATTGTGCCCGCCCCTTTTTTACCGATTCTGTCCCTTTAACTTTTGGGGGTGGTGGTGTCGATTTCATTATTAGGTCTTATATTTCGACAAAAGGTGTGGAACTTTTTTTGGAGTTCTCACTTTTGCTTTTGAACCCACCCACCCCCTAAAAATAAGTCTGTGTACGTCACTGTACTGTATATTGCTTTTTTTCCCCCTCTACGCCCCTCTGTGCGGAGAGAACGTTGCATTCCAGAAATAAATTGTCCGCATGAATGGAACGACATGCGAGCGCGCTAAATTCTAGAGCATGGATGTAAAAATTTTTTTAAAACTAATTTTCAAAATTTTTACAGTTAGTTGAGCTTTCCAGATAATTGAGAATTTACTGTACAGTAAAACTTTGATTAACCTTCATTGACCGGACCAGGGATACAACGGATAACCGAAATCTCTTAATACGTATTCACAGCAACACGATTTCGTTGCTGGCTTGGAATGAAAATGAAATCCTTTAAAAGCGAATAATGCATACATATTGTATTTAATTTTACAAAACTATCAATCTACATATTAATATAAGAGTAACAATGAACAGAAATGACAGATAGGATTTTTTATATGATGAAGAATAACAGAATCTGATGGTTAAGCGAGTGATGGTTAATTAAGGTTTTACTATATACAGTAAAAACAATGAAATCGGCAAAATTGGACTTAAGATAGTTTACCTCCAAGATACAAACTAGTATTAAATATTTAAAATGAATCTGAACAGTTTATTTCAAATAAATTACAGATCAAGCATTTGCTAATACACATATTTATCTTTGGGTTGAAAACAATTACCTATAATTCCAAAAAATTATATGTAATATATGAAATTAGTTTTTAACCAATGGATACATTTTATAAATTTAAAACGAATAATTTGATTAAGAGTGAAATTAGAAAGATTTTAAAAAATAAACATGCAAATACAAAAACATTTACACGTCAATCATCTTTGTTAATGCATGATAACTATTTTCTTTACCGATTTCAAATGTTTTCCAGCAATTTACTTGGCTCGCACAAAGAAACAAAAGAGCATAAAAATGCAAGAAATATACCAATACGAGTTGTGTCGTATCATCAACTCACCAATTCAAATTGTGTACATCACCAATTGCAGTTGTTCTTGTATCATTGCTTCTAGTTTCATACTTTGATTTTATTTACTTATCACCCAAGCCTACCCAAAGAGTGTTCTACACCTAATGCGAACATATGTCCCGTTTTGAACAAAACAGTCCTGTTTTTTGGTAGCCTGTCCCATTATTCCCAAGCACAGTTTCGGGACACCCAAATGTCCAGTTTTCAGATAGAAAGCAACCCAAAATAACAATTTCAAACAAGAAGACGCCAAAAAACAAAACATCCTACGGTAATATCTAGTAGACCAGTGATGATGGAGCATGCGCTATACTTGTTGCACATATGTAAGTTGGTCAGACGCCTCCTATTTCGCACTTAGTTCTAACTTCATCACACCACGTGAAGTGACAGAATGAAACACTGGGAATATTTAAATCAAAAGTCTTTAGGTGGAACTGTTCAAACACTTTCACGCCAATAACTCAAATCATACGAACTTTCATATAATTATTGAATATATTCTATGTCTGCCCGCTACTAATGCACCCGTGGAAAGAGTCTTTATTCTATGAATAAATTGTGGACAAGCTAGTAAACAGAATTGCAGGTCGCAGTTTATAAAGCAACGTTAATTACCAAAGCAAATTTTAAGAAATCTTGCCAAGAATTTCATTCTTTTTTTAAATCAACATCAAATATGTTGAAGAAAAATGCAAGATCACATGAATTATTTTCACGTTTTTCCTGTTTTTTTTTTCATTGATAAATAAAAATTGAAATATATTTTCTTGAATTCATATATTATTACCTAAAAATTAAAAAAAAAAAAATGCCCCATTTTGAAGGAAAAAAATAAATGGTCACTTTATACCAGTAGCAGCCAAATGGGAGAGGGCCCCCTCACTTTTTTGCAGAACAAATTAATTTTTATTTTGTTTGTCAACTTTTAATTCTTTCTGTCCTATTTCACTTAAGAGAGCATCCAAAACTTACCATTTTGTAGCAAAAAATTTTAATTTTGCTGTCAACCCCCTTTATGCCTGCTACTTTTAGTGATCCTTAAAAATTTTTGCCTCTTTACTTATAACTCTCAATCGCTGCTGCTGTTCCATACTAGATTAGAAGATTTTACAAGTGTCATATAATACTTGGTTTTAATACATAATATACTGCTAGAAGCTAATTTCTACCATAAAAAAATATACTTTACATTTTAACTAGTACTTTTGAGAAAAATGTCTTTGCTGCCATTCTAATGCTTCAGTAAGTAGATCTTTCCAATAAGTCTTTGTGAAAATGAAATTGAACCAAATTCCCAAATGGGAAAACTTATTTTTTTTCTGCTCCACTAACAGAGTATAATGACAAAATATAAAATTAATAAATTAATCTAAAAAAAATCAATACTTTTTCACTTTCATACAATATTTTCGTGAACAAAAAGACAGATCCCAAAGTCTAAAAATAAACAATATTCTCCACAGCATTCAACTTGAAATATTTATTCCCTGTACACCTTGAATGTAGTTTCTTTATTCAAGAATAAATTTAAAAGCAGTACTAAAACAATCATGGCCATCATTAAATAGAGATATAAAATAGTAAAGAGGTGTCAGATTTGACAGAAGAAATAAGATGTGAAGATGATGAACCATTGTTTTCCTTTTGTATGCAAGCGACTTTAGATTGATGTGAGCTTAATGCCACAGGAATGTAAATAAGGTATTCTTGCAGAAATTAATAGCCACAAATAATAAAATAAAAGATAAAGCATAAATTCATATATTTATTGATTAAGATATATATATTTTTTTAACAGACATGTCAGAGCCTATAAATATACAATATTGAATTAAACTAAGAAAAAAAAATTTATTTACTGAATGCCAAAACCTACATCATTTAATATATATATAATAAGGAAATAACTAAACCAGCTTCATCCTACACCATGCAGCAACTAAACACACATCTTTATATTTTGAAAAAACAAAAACTTTTCTTTCGGGATTTTTGAATATTAACTTTTCTATATATTTCCCAAAAACCTTACTATGTTTTATCAGCACACAATCTGCAAGCTTTGCATATATGAAGAATTAAGTTAAAAATATGCTAACAGGTCTATTAACGATCGCAAAAAGCGCAACAGGACTTAAAGAAATCGTACCGGCAAAACTTGGTAAAAAATCTGAAAATACTTGATTATTTCATCTTAAAGTAAAGAACTTAGTTAAACATATCAATTTCAACTAAATTAACACATTTCTGTAAAAACTACCACATAAAATAATTTGTTTAGAAATAAATTTT
Source organism: Araneus ventricosus (assembly GCA_013235015.1). Taxonomy (NCBI): domain Eukaryota; kingdom Metazoa; phylum Arthropoda; class Arachnida; order Araneae; family Araneidae; genus Araneus; species Araneus ventricosus. Next base: position 145,037 of record BGPR01000511.1, on the reverse strand, counting down.
TATAAAAACATTCTTTGTAAAAACTACGATATCCCATTAAAATGCAACTTAAATGTCAACGTTAACTTTTGAAGATAATGTATAATTCAAACTGTATTTACAATTTTGGTGATCATTTTATATCATAAGCTTCTGAAAAATATAAATTTTATTCTGAATATCCATGAACTTTTTTACTGAATTTCTATTCGTTATCAATTAAAAAATTAAGCATAACAATTTTGCCAAATGCCGGTATAACACAGCAAATGAAATACAACAAAGAAACGAGTTCGAATACATTTTTCTTTGATGCAGAATGAATTTAAATAAGGTTATTTTGTATTACATAAAATATAAAAAAGTCAAAATCTGACAATTTGGGCACGAAGCCATGAAAGCCGGCAAACACCAATTGTTAATCTACAATAAAAATATTAATATCATTTTGACAATAAAATGTGCGTTTATGCCGCATTTTATTCCTGTACTTCAATTTCAAAGCTATTCAGTAAATAATAAACTTCAATAACACACAGTTATGAGCCCAGCCCACTCATTAATTAGTCATTAGTACATACGTATAACGATTTAGACCAATTAATCTAATAAATACATTACGGTCAACGACAAACATAAAATGACAGTAAAAGTAAAATTCATGCAGTAATAAAAATAAAATGTTAAGATCATTCACCTTGAAAATCCCTTCCGTAGCTAAGTGCCGTAAAATAGTCCATATTATAGATATTAGAATGACAAATAATAAGTCATTTATACTAAAATTATAGTATTCCCATCTGGATTCGACAAGATAGATTTCCTTTTCTTCTGAAAACGCATCTCTGTAAGTTTTTTCTAAAAACTCTCGGATACCACGGAATAATTCGGAATATGAAGGGAAATCCTCCCAGTCGGTACCGACAGCAGCCATGACAGCTTTGGTCAAACTCCCCAACTAGCTAAAAGCACCAGATTTCATTAGTCAACACCGTATCGCGTGTTTTGCCAGAAGAGTGACTCACTCGCCATCTATCTCAAGAAATGATTGCCGTCTCTGCGCGAAATTATAAGGCTCTCTAAGTAGCTCGTTTAAGCTAAAAGCAGAAAAATGTGTTTTCAGGTAAATCAATAAAGAAATATTTCAATTTTGTTTTCTTGAAATAACAAAAAGATATTTTCAACATAGAAATTGACCCGAAAGAGAAATTATTTGATCTAGCAATTGTTTAAATAAAAATATGCTACCCATATCGCATAGTGAGTAATGAAATAATAAATACTCTCAGAGTTCTGATCTGATTTTCGATGAAGAATGGAATAAAATTGTCAATAGTGAAATAGTTCTTTCTTTTATTCCGAATTGATTAGTATTACTTCTCAATTATCCGACAACATGCCACTAAAGCGACAAAGATTCAACATTCCATTTTCCAGGGGCAAGGATTTTCCATCCTATCGTGAAATATGATGGGGTCTATTCTTCATTTACTTCGTTCAGTTACATGCTCACAGGAACAACGAGATATGCTACCTAAAACGGATGGTACCTTGAAAACGAGGCGTATGGATTCACATTCTGTAATCAGTATTTCCATATTACAATAATTAATCGTTCTTGACGATTACACATATCCTCTGCATACTTGAATACGAGATAGCAAAAGGACCGTACTTCCCTTCTTAGAAGTGGAGAGGAGAACGAAAAATCGTGTTGAGCCTGTTATAACCAGGGATCATCTGGTTGCTGTGAAAGAGTGGTTCAATTCAGCCTTCCGTCTTCTTATCACTGAAGTGTCGAAAATCTGTTCCTTGAGGACATTTGCATGAAGCATTGGGGGTGTTACTGCAGTAGGTGCTGTGGAAGAGTGGTTCCATCACCAGCCTTCGTCCTCCTTCACTGAAGGTATCGAAAATCGTGTTCCGTTGGGACATTTGCATGAACAATGGGGCTGATTATCGATAGGTTTCTCAAAGCCCCATCAGTGCGCCTCTCGATTGATTGTACATTACAGATAGCAATTTTAGTTTGCAGCAAGACATTGCCACTAAATTTGTCATGATTGTGCAGGCTTGCAGCCTGTGGATTAACGAAAGCTCCGAAGTCACCATGAAGCAACTTGCAGCCAAGTTTGCCGTATCAAACTCGGCAT